>VYZQ01065972.1:0-37425 GCA_013400655.1 Mystacornis crossleyi
TTGGCAGATAAGCTGCTAAACTGGCCTGGAGGCATATGACTGACAGTCAACCCCTTTACACTCTAAAAATCCAGTCCACTTTCCATACAGTAGGTTCTTCTGAGATACCCCTTCTTGGACTGTGTGTAGAAATTCTCCCTTGATGCCCCTCAAGGTGGCTCCTCAAGGTTAAGAGAAAGTGACCTGCCCACTCTGAGTGTTGGTATGGTGAGTTACATCAATCTCTACTTAATAACTATTTCTTTTTGCTAGCTTTAATACAATTGCTTTTAATTTTGTGCACTATATTATTCTATACACTAGTAGTAGTTTCAGCTTTTATACTGTGTAGTAAGCAATTCTGATTAAGAGCTTTTGTCTAATCATGTCATAATAAATAATTCATTTTGTATAAATATATCTGATTTGCCGTCTTTAAATCCTGCAGGTCAAAGTTACTTGAACTGTTGACAGTCTGAGGCTAAGACTGGATCCAGCCACCCCCAGGGTCCTCTCTCTGGGATGGAGTTAAGAAAGCAAGGGGGTCCTCTCTGCACCTTGTGACTCAGTGACAGGGTTTCTCCAGTAAATTTTGTCTGAAGCTTGCACTCCCACCCGGGACAGTAACAGGGAGCTGCCTGTGTCCTGCTGAAGTCCTCATGCCACGCTTTCCACAGGCTGCTGCCCAAGGCAGTGACTCCCTGCAGTTCCTTGTGATGCAGTGGGAGGCCTGCACAATGCACACAGGAAGGCAAGGACATGACAGCGAGTTCTGCTTAATTCCCCCTTAGTGCTCGTGAGTCCATTCATCC
The DNA here is from genome assembly GCA_013400655.1 of Mystacornis crossleyi. NCBI lineage: Eukaryota > Metazoa > Chordata > Aves > Passeriformes > Timaliidae > Mystacornis > Mystacornis crossleyi. The sequence goes on from VYZQ01065972.1 coordinate 792, forward strand.
TGATAGAGCTCCTCCACAGCCACGTACAGGCAATGCACAATGAACTTACAGCTCGGCAAACACCTTTTGAAACGGCCTGTCTGCACTAAAAGCATAACAGGCCATATGTTATCCAAGCCAACAGCCCTCCCAAGACTCACCAGACACTTTATTTACCTCCTGGTAATTCATCTCTCCCACCTCCAGGACAGGATAAGTGCCACCTTCTCCCCACTGTATAGAGTCAATATTTGGGGAGGTTCATCACTGACCTGTCTCTGCTTAACTCAGGCATTTATGTCAGGATCCTGCTCTGTAGCCAGGTCAGATATTTGGGAGAATGAACCAGAAGCCCTGGGACTCTTGGATGAAGGGACCTGGGGGGCTATAGCTGGGCTGCAATGTGATTTTTACTCCATCTGTCATGGCACTTCCCCCTCCCTGACTAACACTTTTTTATGCAAAGAAACAAGGAGCACTGCAACACGCCAAACAAACATAATTACCCGATACAGATCTAAAATAGAATTCTGTTGTCTGTCAAAGGTACTGGCAGGCAGCAAAGGCAGAAAGCATCAGATCAGGAATAAACTTCAATACCACAATAACCAGCACATTAAACTGGAGTTTAGAGCAGCATACACTCACCGATGATCTGGAAGATTTGTTAAATGAACTTATAATGCCGTACTGAATATGCAACGGCCGTGCATTCTGTGAATGTATCAAGCCCAGATGTGAAACACATCATTGCTCCAGGGCACACCAGAGGGGGATGGAGCAGTGGCTGGGGCCAGGAGCTGCCCTGGGCTGAGGAGCTGTGGCCATCGAGAGCCATCTGCCACCTCCACAAAGTCCATCAGCAAGGGGTTTAGATCCTCCAGCTCAGTAATGCAGCTACTAAAACATCCTGCACCTGACAAATGCAGAGTTTTTCCACGGGTCTAAGATGATTAAAGCTAGCAGAGCTTGGGGGTGGGAGGGGAACAGCCACTGCAGGAGATAAGCTCACATTTACACCCACATATTCTGCTTCCCACTCGTTCCTTGCCTGTGCTTTTAGGGGCTGCTTACGCCTCCTCCTCCATACCAACCCTGGGCGTCGCCAAAAAAAGCCCCCACAGCCATGACACGGCAAAGACAGCCGATCCCCCGCACTGGGGTGTATTTTTGGATCGCAGAGGTACAGCACTTCTGCTCATGCAAAAGGCTCTGTTTCCTGCCAGCTGCAGAAGGCCTCATTACCTGAGGGAGAAGGAGCTCAGCACCTTTTTCTGAGACATCGAATTCGTGGCGGCAGAGGATGCAGCTCCTCTGCAGCAGGGCGAGTACAACACTCCGGGATAGGATCGGTGCTGTGTCCCAAACCTAGCAGCTGGCAACGGGAAGAGAAAGCTCCACTCCTGCGAGCTTGACAGCAGCAGCACTGCAGCCTGCTCATCCCTTAACCATTCCTGGGTGGCATCCAGGGGTGCAGGTTGTGTTGTGTTCACGGGAGCCTGCAGCAGGCGGGGGAAACCCTCTGTGCTCTTGCCAGAGAAGCTGTGCCACAACAGCTGGGCTTTAGCCACGAGTGTGTTGCAACAAGCTGTTGGAGCTACCGTGCCCAGTTTGAGTTATAGCAGAGAGTAGAAAGGATCTGCCCTCCTTGTATGGTGGGAAACAACAAAAAAATGAGGGGGCGAATGACACGTGTGGGAAATGCGATGAAGGGCCAGACATTCAGCACTAAAAATAAATCACACCAGGGCTCTGCAACATACCACAGCCCTCAAAAAACCTGTCTTCCACCCAAAATTTCTCACTATGGTTATTATTTCCCTTTGATTTCAGCAGCACTTTCACACGTCTCTCAGACTTACTGGGCTGTGCAGGGGAGACACATTTGGTTATGAGAGTGTGGGAGGGGGAAGGAGCAGCTCGGCCACTCAGGGCAGCACCTCTGGGACATCCAAAACATCCTCTCCCTCCTTGGCGCTCTGGGCATTCACAGCAGCCACTCAGGTGCACTTGGTGACAGCCTCTACAGTCTCTTCTGACCAGAGCAATGGATTCACCAGTGTCATGGAAATGCTTCCCTTTGATAGGGAAACCTCGCTGCTTGGGGCTGCAATTGGTGCAGTTTAAAAACTGCAAAATAAAGAGAAAGCTATGGAAGCAATGAATGAAAGCACCAAGCTGGGACTCCCTCAGACTCTCATTTGGGGTAGATGCTCAGTGGGTGCCTTGACATTGCATCCCATCGAGTCTGGGGGATCCTACCAGTACTACAAGCTGGCTGTGTGTTGTTTGAGAGTCTCCTGCTGAAAGGCTACAGCATCAGCCTCAGATCAGGGTGTGGAGAAGAGGAGCACACACAGGGCCCTCACAACTCGATGGGCAGCAGCATCCCCTGGGGAACAGCAGGAGCAGCCAGGGCACTGACACAGTACAGAGAGGCTGGCTTGGGCCAGCAAAGCCCAGACCTGGATACACCTTGCCTGAGACCCACCCCGGCAGCTCTGGGGCTGTGCCAGGCAGCAGCACCTGCCTGGTTTGGGTGGCTCTATTCACACTTGAGAGACCTGAAGAGGATTAAGTGTGTGCCAGGGAATGTCAGCAGCACGGATGCTGAAACACCACCGAGGCTCTGGGCCTGAACATCTGATCAGAAGTGCTTTGTGAGACCTAGGCAGCACCTGAAGGAGATCTAAACATTTCATTTATTCAAGCCTGGAACGTGCCTATCACCTTTCCATGACAAAGTCTGCTGGGTGTTTGCCTCTCGTCCATCATGCGGGTGCGTGACCAACCATCCCAGTCCAAACAGGCTCCGTCAGGTGTCGCTGGGACACTGCTCACAGCCCTGATTTCCTGCAGGGAGCCCAGCCCTGCAGCCTGCCCAGCAAGTGCTCTGAGCTCTGTCCCGCACCAGCCTGAATTGAACCTTTCCACCGCTGCCCTGGGAGCGTGCAAGGACAAAGTGTGTGGCACAGCAAACCCTCAGCGTCAGCGACAGCGTCCACCAGGAGATTTTTCAGTGCTTGCCTCGTGAGCAGCAGCCCCAAGAGCAGCAGTAATAGTAATTATAAGAGCCAAAGCCACCCCACCGCCTCCCCTAAGGGAGTGCCCCACCAACAGAAGCCGTGGGCCAGCACGGATCAAATGGGGACTATCCCCCCCTCCTGTTGAAACCATGACACTGTGCAGCAAATGAATAAATAATGCCAACTGCTTCTGGCAGAAACACACAGTGAAATGGGAGATGGGATTTGCAAACACTTCCGGTGGGAGGATGGCGGGGGGGAGCATCGCCTTCTGTCTCCCGGGCAGCTTCTGCATGTTGCACTGAACAAATCTGTAGATAAAATACAGCAGCAGCCTCGGGAGCAGAGACCAGAGCCCAAGAAAATTCCTCCATCCGCCATGAAAGCCCTCGCATGCAGCCCTCACACTGCAACCCCTGCGGAGGCCACTGCCCCTGGCCCCGTGCCCCACACTCGGGCAGATAAAAAAATCAACGCTCAGAGACTTTGGGCACCAGCAGAGCAGAAGCTGCAAAGGTCACAGTCTTGCACTGTAATTATTTCTGGGGTGGGTTTTTCGTCTTTTGTCTCTCCCAGACACATGCAAAGTCCCCAGCAGAGGTGGGGAGGGAACCGCCTCTCCAGGAGGTCCCGTGGGCACTGTCAGACCCCTGCCTTAGCCTGTGTCCCATACATAAAAGGGGAAATGTTAACATTAACAGAAACACAAATCAAAAGGCTCAGGTGTCTGCTTTTGATCAAATCTGACATCAGGCAAGAAAGCTTAACTAGGAGAGCACTAATTATCGAATGGAAAATTACCAGGTAATTTGTCTCTAATGCGAGCTAATAATTTCTAGGGGAGGAATTAATTAATGGGGGAATTAAACCAGCAAGAACTTGTGGACTGACCACTTCTGATGGGATTCAGTAATCAGCTATCTGATAGTCATGTCAGGCTTCATTTTCTTCTCCTCTGGATGCAAGAGGAGAGACAGAGAGCAGGAGATTGCTGCAGTGCTCCCTCTCGCAGGCTGCAGAGATGCTTGCGCCTTGCTGAGCCTCACCCTTTTGTCTGACAAAACCTGAGCAACCAAAAAGCAAAAGCCAAAAGCAGACCGCTAGCAAAACGCTGTTTAAAAAAACCCAAAAAATTAGTAGGTGAGAGAGAAGGAAGTTTGCTTTACAGAAATGGCTCTCAGGACCACGGTGCAGCCTCTTGCACGAGCTTGGTGCCAAACCAGCAACACAGTGAACTGGAGTCAAAGTCCGGTGCCAGCGCCCTCCAGCAAAGAGGGGGGTGAAAGGTGAGTGTCCCGCCCTTGGGAACAAGGAAACAAACTCATTTTGCTTTGGATTTCAGCTATGCCCAAGCTGTTTTGCAGCAGATGGGGGGTTGAGGCTCCTCCACAGCCGCCACGATGCCCCAGGCTGGGTGCGGGCTCACGGCCTCACTGCTAATTAGCCAGAGCAGTGTTTATGTCAGTGTCATACTTTTAATGACAGCTCCGTGCCAGCTGCAGGAAGAGGAATGATCTCCAGCCTTGCAGAAGGGCAGAGCCGCATGGGCAGACACCACCTGATCTCTCACAGAGCCTGCCAGCACAAAAATAACTTCCCAGAAACACTCGAACACATCTGAACAAGCAGAATGAGCCAGTATCGGATGAGCACTTTGTATCACAGGGCTGCAGCACTTGTGATCCAGCCTCCAGAGCCCTAAATTTGGATTTGCTTGGATTTGCTGCATTCTTCAGACCAGTGTCTGAGCTCACCTACTTTCTGTTCTGCCAGCTCCTTGCGGCATTACGTGCCAAATTCTCTAACCACCCTCCTGGATGGAAAAACACAAGCATTTACACTTCAGGGCAGTGACTAATTTGTGGCACCCATAATGGGTGAGGCTCCTCTGCAAGTGAAATAATATGGCGAGATCTGGGTGGAACTGAGCAGGGAAATTACATTATCCACGTCATACACAGGCTGTGTTTCTCCACATGTGAGCAGAGGTCAGAGGAGGCAAACTGAAAGCAAATGGAATTCACTGCTGCTGATTTGTAAAACGATTCTCCAAGTACAAGGATTTTCCCTGATACTGCACATACTTGCTGCAGTAACACAAACTGATAGCTCTGAGACATCTTGTCGTTTATGCCTGAATGACAATAATAATAATAATAATAATAGTAATTATAATAATAATAATTATAGCACCTGCTAGCCAGTTCACATTACAGAACAAAATATTCCCTCCTGGAAGATGCTGGGTCTTATGCAGATTCAACTTTTCTGGGTGACGCAAATGCTGTAAAAACAGCTCTGAGTCATGGAATAAAATCACATAATTCCCCAAAGCCAAATAAGGACAGAATTCAGCCCACACAGCTCTGACTTCCCATTTTCCTGGTAGTAGCAATTTTGTTTATCTTCCCTTGTAAATGATACCGTTTCCTTGCTCTCACAGAAAATTTTGCATTTCTTTTCACTGAAGCCCATGGTTGGTGTAAATACTGGTATTGTAAAAAATAAAGTAACATCCCAGCATCTACAAGGTGTAAAAAGCCTGTTATGTGCTCCCTGGGACTGGCTTTGCTAATTGGTATGAAGTCTTTATGAGGAACTTGGAAGGCATTCTCCATGGCTGCCTGTAGTTTTATTTTGATGTATTTTTCACCAACAGTTCATTTACAGCCCATTAGAGCCAGGCTTGGGTATTTTATGAATGTAATACAGCAGCAGGCAAAGAGCACTTAATGCCTTAAGTCTTTAGAAGGCTTTTTAATTTTGTAACACAACTGAATCGTTTCACCGCCAGATTTCTGATGCACCACAGTGGGTAGGGCCTTGTGCAAACAGCTTTGCAGCATGTAAATAAAGCTTTCAGACCTCATCTGTGCGTGGTATAGAGCACCATCACTCTGCTCTTGTCATTTTGCATCAGCAGCTGCTGAGCTTTCCACTTTGAAACCTTAGGGACGTTTTATTAATAGGGTGGGAGTAGTTGCATGCAATAAACAGGATGTGATGTATTTGCAGTACATGCAAGCATATTGCTTTATTTATTTCCCTTCTCCCTGGCTTACCAGCACCTGAGCTGAGCTGTGCTGGAAACACAGGGTGCAATGTTCACGTGGCAGCGCACCACAAGCTTGATCCAACTGCACACAGCAAGTGAGACCCTCCTGTGTCCCTTCTGTTACCAACTGCTCTCTTTCGCGTCCGGTTTGGAAGGCAGCGACGCAGCCCTGGCTCTGCATTTTGCAAAGCAAAAGCCTTTTCGAGCAGGTGAGAATGCAGCAGTGAGTGCACAGAGCGGCTGCCCCATGCCTGACACTCGTGATGCCCTGATGCCTGGTAAGATAAGATATGTACACCCTCCTGGGCACTGGGAGCCATTAACACGCAAAGCCAGGACACGCTCAAGGTGTGGGACTCGCAAATCAGAAAGAACAAACTGTGCCGTGACCTGCCAGAGCCTTAATGCTGCAGCTCCGGCCAGCCAAGCCGTGCTTGCACAGCTGCACCCCTCGCCAGCTTTCTGTTCAGTGATCCCTCCTCTCTTCCCTGCTCCTAAGTGTCTTCCAAGTTACCACTAGTTACTGAATATATTTACTGAATATAACCAAGGTCTCCAAGAACCTCATGCACATTTGACATTTTTGTGCTGAACAGTAACGTTTATGTAATTGAGGCATGCTTTTCCACTGCTGTGTTTTAAACACAGTAAATTCAGTCTGGGTTTAAGGCTGCTTTTTTCCTGAAAAGTCTACCAGGTCTCTAACAGAAGCTTTATCACCAGCATGTCACTTGAGGAAAAGCAAAAGTAGTGATTTATTCAGCCCCTTTAAAACTCCTGTATCATTAAATCTGATGTAGCTCAAATGTTTGAGAAGTGTTGAGAAGAAAATATGTCTCTATTAAGGCTCCAAGAGTCTTGTCTTTTTGATTAAGTAAAAACAATTTATTACTTCTGAGACCTCCCATGCCATATTCTTCTGAGAGGAAAGGCAGGAAACAGTCTATTTGATGTTCCCTGTTTGGGGAGAAATAGAAATACTTCAGAGTTCCTTTATCTACCATAAGCTAGCTAAGAAATGATTGGGTTTTTTCACTTTTTTGCCAGCTTTAATCCACTGATAAGCCTGGAAAACTCAGTGCTTTCACCTGGGACTGATATGATAGGACAAGTGCACGTTGCAGAAAATCATCCCTAAATGAGAGAAGGGGCATCATTAGTACCCAGCCACCCTGGCACAGTATCTATAGTGCTGTGTATCAGGTAAAGGGGGGCACAGCAGAGACTCCACTTGGACAAATGATATATGTAATTCAGCACTGGCTATTGTAACCACTAAGCAGCTTACAGAAATTCCCTCCAAATGCTGTCATTCGTCTGCCTAACTTGTGCTGTCATAAATACACTATATGGGGTTTGTTGTGAGGGCTGGCCCTTCTCTTCCATCAAAAGGAAAGTCATATATTGAGATTTAATCAAATGGTCTGCACAGCAAATTGGCAACAAGCCTTTTGGCCCAAACATTTGATTGTATACCTGTGAACAGACACCATGATCCAGTCTGAGGTTCACAGTCCAGGAAGGTCACTGGAGGACTCTGCCACTATTAAGCTAGATATAGATGTGTCCTATTTTAGCCTTGCACATAGAAGACTGCAATGCAAACACTGCAAAGCATTTCCAGGCTGCTGATGGATTTTATTTCCTTTGCTTTTTGTCTTTCATCTCCTGGAAGAAGCTGCACCTCCATCTCTCAGCTGTGACAGATGAGGGGCAATGTGTTCCTGAATGGCCTGGGCTGGAGCTGTGAGCCCCGACACCAGCACTGGCTGTGACTCTGCAGATGCCACTGGTGGCTCCTGCCATCACTGGTCGCACCATGGGCGTGTGCAGGTTCACAGCTGGCTCAATGAATGTTTTAAGCAACTGGGGTTTTGCCAAGTCAGAACATATTCACAAACCGAGGGATCGTCTCAGGACAAAGCCTGCCCAGGAAAAAGCCTGTTTCTAATTTGGCACTGCAGCTTGGAGCAAGAGGGTTCATATCCCAGGACTGCCGCAGCTGGAGTCTGTTTATGGAGGAGGTTTAAAATCCAGCCTTAGCTAATCCCTGAATTTCCTACAGCAAAGCGTAAAACACTGCTTGTTTATTCCCCCAGACAGGAATTTCACCAGCTGAGGGCTGTAACATCTGATTACAGCTTGCCAGCCACGCTCTCGCAGCTCACAGATGATACTCTGGGGAGACCAGAAGAGAAGACGACCTAAGAGACCACTGTGAAATGGCCTCTCTAAGAAGTTCTCATTAGAGCCATTGTGTGAATTACAGAGTTAAACCTCCCTGCACCCATGACTAATCCTATGGATTTGCACAGCAGTTGAGGTAAAATGCTACTTTCCTAGATGCTATACAAACATAGAGCAAAAGGCTGCAGGGCATCACAGATGTACTGGAACTGTGTTCCAGTTTCCCTACAAGTTTCCCCAGGCTTCCTGTTATCCCAGGAGTGCACTGCAAGTAGTGGCTGGCACGTACACTGTCAGCCTCCAGAGGGATGATCCCAGAGAGGTGCACTTCCTGTCCCTGGCAGTGTTCAAGGCCAGGCTGGATGGGGCTCTGAGCAACCTGGTCTAGTGGAAGCTTCCTGGTCCACGGCAGGGAGGTTGGAACTGAGTGATCTTTAGGGTCCCACCCAACCCTAACCTTTCTATGATCCCATTTGGGCGAAGGAGGTACGTAATGGAAAAGAGACAGATCTCACAGCTGACAAAGTGGGATGAGGTATAAAAAGACAGTCCAAGAAAGAGTTATGCAGGAGTTCTGTGGTGTGAAAACCAAAGCACCTGGGAACAAGGTAAGTGAGAGACAATGAAACAGATGGAAGAAGTTTGGAGCCTGGGACCTGGGCAGTTCTCTGCCTTACGCCCCTGTGTGCTCTGGGGCCTCCGATTTCTCCTGAAATTGCTTCAGTCCATTGGAACACCCGGGAGCACATGAGCAGCTGTAACACACGTGATGTGACTGTGCACCAAAACAGGATAGCTGGAAGGGAAGAGAGAGAGGTTGTATTTGAATGTGCAAGATCCTTGTCCAATTCAAACTGAATTATCCTCAGTTAAAAAGGAGAGACTCCTGTACTGTTTAAGAGCCCAGCTCCAAAACTAACAGAACATCCACTCTCTCATCCACAAGTTGTCAGTGCTGAACAGGCTGAGCAGTCTGAGCAGACAGGTCTGTCTCTGCTCCCCTGAGTAACCATCTTCTGTGTGTGACTGCAGAGCGTGAGGGGCTACAGCCCTTGAAGAACAGTACCTTTGATCAAAACAGCAGTCAGGGGATGCTGAGCTCTCAGCTAGATGAAGAGGCACTGGGCTAAATTAAAGATTAATGTTAGAAATTGAAGCATAAATTAAGCTCACTATTGGCTATACTGTGTTGGAAATTTAATAAATTTCTCGTCACATGAAAGGCTTGAGCATTATCTCTGGGATTTTTAGTGTCTCCCACTAAAAGACACTGAGTTTTACACTGTTAAAAGTCAGCTAGGAGAAGCCTGGCTCCTCTCTAGCCTCGTTTACTGGCACTTCACAATGCAAACATGCATCCTGCACCAGCTGGGCCATGGAAACTTGAGGCAACGTGGGAAGGAATGTCCTGACACTAATGAACTCCATTCTTGCGCATCAGCAATCACCCTGCCAAGCCTGACATCCTTCTCTGCTGTACTGAAATCACTATTTCCTCACTCCCCAGCTGCTTCTTTTCCCGTTTGATCTGCAAGAACCTGAACTAGCTTCTTTCCTGCCTGCTCCTTTATTAACGCTGTAATATTATCCTACAGGTAACCTTCCCAGCATACTTGAAAATGTGCTCTGAAAGTCACTGGTGACACAATGTACAGGAACGACAGAAATCAAACCTATCAACACATTCGTTTTAGCTGCTGCTTTGCTTGCTCTCCCATGCCCAGTACTATTCCAGCCCAGAACTCCAAGGACCTGTTAGTGATTCCAGCAGAATCAGAGCGGGAACTTCCTGCTGGAAGAAAAGAAGTACAACCCACTCTAGACTTATTCTGAAGGCAGCACCACAGGTTAAATCAGGCTGGGTGGGAGGTGTCACCCCAGAGCCACAAGGTTTTCCTCCCCTCCCAACCCAAGGAAACACAAATCTGACCTTCAGGGGGGATAATGGGAATTAAGGGTAACACCAGCCACTCACAAGTTAAATGTCTCAATAACCCCCACAATGAGAAGGAAACAGATAATTTCTGCATTGAGAGGATCAATTCAGTGACGTTCAAAAGAAAAATGTGGTATGTACCTTGTGATCAGGGGGGACTCTGGAATGCTCTGCACGGAAAGCCAGGGAAAGACTCACTTCCACCACTTCAGTCTCAGTATTTTTCTCACTTAGTCTCTTGCCAGCACGAACTGATCCAGGACGTTTTCTCTACCCACAAAGCTGATCAAGCACATCCTCCTGCCAGCCTGCAAGCGTCAGCAGCCAGCCTGCACCAGCGCCAGCACACACAGCTGCCATCCCTCCTCCCTCCCCCATGAGCATCTCCCTTCCAGCCAGCCCCCCACTGTACACGGGTCGGGACACAGACCGGGAGCTGTCCCGTGACTGCAAGCAGGAAGATCCAAAGCTTTGATCTCATTCCCACTCTGCTTTTGACGTCAGAGGGCAAAGCCTACGCTGCAATTTCTGCAGCAAGGCTGAGCTGCCTCTCCCCAGCTGGTGTCAGACCCACTGCAAACCTCATTTAGAGCAGCCAGAACCAACCCCATGACGGAGCACCTGCTGCCTTCAAGGCTTGAGAAAGTCCCCTCCTTCAGACAAGCCCCATGACACGGCGGAGGAAGGATCATCCTCAACTGCTCACCAGGAGCACCACATCAGGAGTGGTGAGAGCTGCCAAAATTTCTTCCCACTCAGCATCAGCAGAAAACTTTCCTTTCAAGAAAACAGTGGTGAAGGTACAGCAAGAGCCAGGATGACTCCAAGACTCGGGAATTGCACCAACCCAGGTGCTGAACTTGGCATTTGGCCTTGTTGAACCTCATGAGGTTTTCATGGTCCCAATTGTCACCTGCACCTGCACAGCTCCCTCGGGAGGCACAGCAGAACCAGCACTCCTGGGAGCCTCAGGAATTGCCCTCTGTGGTCCACAGCACACAGTGCAATGGTCTGGAATTCCAGTTTCCAGCAAGGAAAAGATGTTCCTGCCCTTTAAAGCAAAGCCCTGAAAGGGCCAAAACCCAAATGGAGCAACATCTTACAATGACATTTCACTGCCAGCCTTCAGAACTTAATCAAGGGTTGTTTTACAACATGAAATAGGAAAAAAAGTCAGGAGAGGGTTTTTGGCTGGGAGCTGCCATGGGTAAAGACACTGAAAGAAACAGAGCAGGCAAAGAAAAGCTGAGGAGAAAGGAGGACACAAAGAGCGCTAAGCTGAGAAGGTGGCACTCTGAAAACCAAAGCGGAACCTACTGAAAAGGAATGGGACAGAAATCAAGAATTCTGAGACTTTTATTTGCTATCCAAATACAATTTCCTCCCTTGATCACAAACCTCCTCCTGATAACAACAGTCATGCAGCATGGTTTTCAGAAAGTGCTTAGTTCTGAATGGATGTGGCAGGCTGCAGTCACAATGAAACAGAAGGGGCTTTCTCCCCCTGGCTACTTTGCCATCCTCAGGAGAGGAGGCAGCAGGAGGAGAAGGGCAGCTGGCATTCACCCTTCACTGGGAAGCTGGGGTGGGGGAAAAGGTCTCGTGATCTCTGTAGCTGTTCCCACAGGGACATGAAGGCTGATGCCAGAGCCCCAGGGGTCACATTAAGGGCTGCCTTCATGCAATGCTCGCTTGGTATTGAGGGGCAGCAAGGCAATTTTGTTCACTGGGCTTTGTGATTCTGCCACAAGCCCGGTGAGAAGGTCTCGGCCTCCTGGACACAAAGATTCTGTGATCCTTCTTTTTAGGGGGAGCAAACCAGGCCCATTGGTAGCCAAAGCCCAGTGCCCACAAGGGGCATTAACAGGGTTCTTTATTGCATGAAACGATGTGCGGGGCTGTTCACATAACTCTTTGCAATCGTTGCTTAGTGTGCAAACAGCCTCGCTCAGTAACACCGAGGGAAGGGGAAACTTCTGTCGTATGAAAACCAACAAAACCTCTGAGTTTGACACCAGTGTCTTTGCCTGGCCGCTGAACGCCTCTCCTGCCCCACTCTCCCTAAGGAAAGTCCCCCTTTTGCCCATCCTTGGCAGCTCTTCTCATCCCGTTCTGCCCGTGCTGGGTTGTGGGGCAGGGTGCCGGCAGAGTCGTGCTGCCGAGATTTCTTCCCACTCAGCATCTGCAGGGAACTCCTTTCAAAAAAACAGTGGTGAAGGTATAGCAAGAGCCAGGATGCTTTGGAAATACTGCCTCAACTGTCTCTTCTGAGCTTGGAAATGTGCTTTTCAAGAGCGTTAATTGAGATCATGTAACACCAGTGTTGGCCTCAGCAGAATCAACCCTGCACAGTGCACAGGAGACAAATTAACCCAAAGCTTAAAGGCCCACTTTCGCTCTTGAAAATCCAACAGGCAACTTCTCTACATTTCTGACACCAGGATGGGGCTATAAATCAGATATATTCTACAATCCACATAATGAATACTTAAGCTGCTGAGGCTGTACTTTTGTAAATTGGTGCTAACTTTGTAAAATGAAAATATAAAATAGTACAGTGAATAGCAAGGCAAAACAAGCATCCCTGCTGCTCACTGGAGTGAAGTAGCTAAAATGAGGTTTTTCTTGTCAGGTGGCACCCACACAGGAGCCCTGAACCTGCAGCACCCAAGGCTGAACTGGTGACAGGCGCTACAGATGTTGAATCATCACACTGTGACAAAGAAAATGGTGTCACACACTGCTATGAAGTGACCACAGAGCTGACAGCAGCTGTTCAACAAAACTCTTTGTGGCTGTTAGAAAATGCTGATACTTCAGAAAACATTTATAAGGTGGGACCATTTTGAAAACTGATTCAGAATTGTCAAAATGTCAATTCTTTAAAAGAGTATGCTTTGAGAATTGGATTTAGAAACTAAAACCATTTTCCTACAATTTTTAATGAAGGAAGCAGTATAACAAAGCCCAAAGCTATCGAACAACCCAGACTTTATGTTACATCAAAGACATGCTATTTTGATCTGTATCGGCAGGAAAGAAAAATTTTAATTTTGAAGTTGAAAGATTCCATGGAAAAGGAAAAATATTTCACCCAGGTCTAATTTTAATAACACAGCATGCTCTAAAAAAAAAAAAATTAAATATAAAATGTAAATACAAACTAGCCTCTTCCTCATTTTGGAGGTTCATCAGTCACTGCATTCTTGCTATTTTTATGCTATTGATAAAATAATAGTCAAAAAACTAAGCAGCTGTATCTTCTCCTGAACTGATGAGAATTCAGATACCAAGTAGTTCATGAAGCAGTTTTTGAGGACTACATGCAAATTTGACAGCCACATCCATTGACAGTTCTGCCAGCTACTGCTCTGGGCTGAAAGAATTCAATGACCCAGCAGAGCTATGTTTAAATAACCTACAGTAACAATTCTGCTGAGAAAAGCCTTGCACAGCCATATTTCTGCAGATATTACTTATCAGATGTTGCCTGAGCAGCCCTGCAAACTATTCCTCTAGAAGCAGGCCTGTGGGAGCAGGAACTTCGAGGGAAACAACAGTATGAAAAAATTCTGACTTTTGAGAAGGCAGGCGGATCTCTGAAATTACCCAAACCAAGCAGAGGTTGCAGATGGTGGACAGAGTTTGGGAAAAAAGGAAGGGTTAACTGGTTCAGAAGGATGAGGGCAGGTCTTTGGGACTCAGAGGAAAGTAAGTTCCTGGGCTTAGTAGAAGGAGTCAGGGAAGACAGAAGGAAAACAAAATGGTTTCAGGCCAGTGGGACAAACAGCACAAACAAACAGCAGTCAATGGCTGGTGGTGCCCAGCCCTGGCTGGCAGTTTAACACCCTGCCTACACACTGATGGACATAGACCCAGCACAGCAGCAATCACTAATCACACAGAATCTGGTGACTGCAAACAGAAAACCACTCCAACAGCCAAGGCTGACTGCACCACAAAAAAGAATCTGGGTTTCCAATTGGACCATCCATGTGGAAACACATTCCTTGTCCCTAAACCTAATTTATAATTAATTCATATCATTCTTGATGAGTCTTAACCTAAACTGCTCTCAGAGGTTTCCACTCCACCTCCCATCCAGTGCCTTCAGCCCAAGAACTGAAACTGAGCTAGGGATGAACCTGTATGTGGTGTCTACAGCCTGTCCACGTGGGCTTCAGTTAAGAAAGATGATCGTGCTGTGCCCATAATATTAAAAGCACTGGTGAGAGCAGTACGATCCTTTCCTGACGTGGGAGGGGGATTTCAGTACCCAAACTGGAAAGCATGATTTGACCTCTGGTGCATCGCAGGGCGAGCCTCCACTGAGTGAACACAGCCCTGGAGACGTGACTGCTGTTATCAGGCAGACATTCTTTGAGCATACACCAACAGCCAGAGATGTCCTGATGCTTACAGCTTGTCAAGACATTTATAATCCTACAGCACAGCCCAGGCCAGAAAATTCAGCAGGGCGCTACAAGGTTCAACTCTATTTGCTACAAATCTTGGGGATGCTCTCACAGACTGCAGCACCAAAAGCTGCCTCCAGTCTCTTCGGGGCTCCTGTCAAGGGCATTTCAAAGTCACAATTAACTCCTTTAAGAACCTCAGAGTTAAGACTTCAGAGTCTTACAGCAAGCAAAGCAAAGATAAATCACTCTGGTGCTAAACCAAAGACCAAAGAGCAGTAGCAGAAAACCTCCTAAAACCCTGGTGGCCACCACAAGGCTCATGCTGCATGAGGAACTCTGATTGCCAGGGAGTTCCTGCTGGAGGGTAACGAGTCCCAGGGCGAGGGCAGTGGCTGCAGGCTGAGCGGAAGTTCCCATGCGAGGACCGGGAGCCTGGGCCGCTCCCAGATCCCCAGGCCATCGTGAGAGGAAGCTGATGTTTGTGCTGCCAGAGCAACACAGGGTCACTCACTCAGAGGAGAGCTGGGCTTCCACTCTAACTCGGCCACCGGCCTCTTGCTTGGCTGCTCTGTCTCTGCATTTCCTGGCAAGGCTGACCTCCTGCTTAAAACTTGCTGAGATTTACTCCTGAGAAGTTCTGCAGAAGCACCAGCGGTTGCAATGAGCCCATCATTTTAATTTATCCACATAAAATAGGCAAGTACTTGAGTCCCTGGAGGAATTCTTCATAAAGCACACTGTGATTTAATAGTAGCCTAATTACCAGATTCCTCAGCTGTTTAAGAAGCCATGCGAAGAGGATGTGTCCTTCCTCAGACCAGATAATGTAGTTTGAAAATTCAGGCAAGCTTTCAAGTACATGATCCCACTATGTTTGTAGACTCACAACTTAAATAACATAATTAAGTACAGTCTTTTCACCCAGAGAGTCCCGGGCATATCTTCTTCGTGCATAAACAGAGAGAGCTGGAAAAGATCAGCAATGTTGTATTCTGTTTCCATAAGCCAGCTCTCAGCTGGTTTTATCTTTCTTCAGAGAATACTTCCCTTAACCTGCATCTAATCTCTGACTAAGCTCAGCACACAAGTGGTATTTAACAAACAGCTTCCATTAAGAGTCCCAGTCCACTTAATTTCTGGCTGTTCCTTCTTTGTAAATAACCCTGATGATTGTTTCCCTTGCTGCACAAGAAACGCTTTCAATCACATGAGCCTCAGAGATCTCAAGTGCCATCAGAAGCAATGTTTGTTTTGACTGCAAGAAGAAACAAGTGTGTGCCAAAAAAAAAAAAAAAAGAAAACTAAACAGAAGTTGGGTTAGAAAGAACAAGGGTAAATATTTTGAGAAATGCTAACAGAAGTCTCATTTGTCTCTCTTTTTATAGTAGAAAAATACAGGAATATGCCAAGGTATCCCATGCTCTTACTGGGCTGCCATTTAAGCTGAATCTACCTGCAAATTACTGGTTTCAAGTAGAACCTAGAAGTCCCAGGTAAGACGACAGATGAGACTGGATATTGGTGCTGCAATTGCTGATTGAAAAGGTTGATGTCTTTACACTGACAGGATGAACAAGAGACAAAGAGAACAGTTGCAGCATGACGATGTGACTGACCCCAGGTAACCCAGAGCAGCAGCACAGCTGGGAGCAGATGCTTTGTGTCTTAGCCAAACCTTTTATTCTGCTTCCTTTTCAAATTTATCACTACTCCTTCTTTCCCAGTGAGTCATCAACTGAAGGAGATTAAACAAACTCTTTAGCCACTGAAAAAAAACCAGGTAATCAGCCCCCCACCCCGGAAGCAACAGTTTCATTTTCTGCACTGAATATCTAAGCACGTAATGCCAACACTTGCTCCAGACCGTACTTCAGCCTTCCCTGCAAAGCCTGTAGTCCTATGACCCTTGATGACAAACACTGGTTTGCATGAGAGGTCCAGTGGGAACAAAGCTTTCATCACACCAAATGCATAATTTGATGCCGTCACTGTATTGAAACCTGCACAGATCATTAATCAGGCCCAGCGTTGTGTAATCTGTGCTCTGAACACACTGAATGTTTATTTGAACCATGCAATTCCTTTAGCAGCAATATTTTTTGCTAACAAATCAGATGATGGTGAATTTCCCCTGAAGTGGCAGGACAAAGAGCAAACCCTGCCCTTGGCAGGATGCAGTTTAGAGCAGAATTTCAATTGCTTACAAAAACTCTCTGAGAAGATGCAGGGCCCCTAAAATGATTAAATGTACAGCAGAATTTCCCTATCCTAAATGGACAGCCCAAACTCGGGGATGCATAGCACTGACAGCCTTTCCAGACCTTCCCTAAATAATGCCAGGAAAGAGCTAAGGACAGCCGTAGAGGAACTCATCATGGTACATCAGCAAAGGCCCTCCCACCACTTACACTTTTCCTAGTCTTGGCTCTGCTCCAGGCCTGCCTCATTAACCACCAGCAGGTGACTTCAGCTCGTTAAGTGTCATCTTTCTGTGAGCACAGGATAATTACACACACCACTTCCCACTTCCTGGGACTACTTAACACAACTGCTACCCATGAGCAGTGTTACGCACAAGGCCGCTGATTCCATGAGGCAGCCAACCAAGGGGCTGACAGAACCAGACAGGAGCTGTACTGCTGTTTTCTGTGGTAAGCAACATAGAAAATGTGGTAAGCAACATAGAAAATGCAGCATGAAACTGTCACCTCAACAGCCTTGGCAACCTTCCCCTCAAAAACGATACACTTAGGACCTGTGAGGTTGGTCAGAGTGCTGGTGCAACAGCTCCAGCCAGGTTCATTGCAGTGGCAGAGCTCAGAGCACAGCAGGAGTGAAACTCCAGACTCGTCCTGTGCTCCCCTCCACCTCAGAACGAGCGCTAAGGCCTAGGATTTGTAAGCCAGTGTGGCCTGTCATAAGTGACTGCAGGCTATTTTCATGAACACATGGATCGATGTGAGCCACAGTGAACACTGCAGTGGATGAGGATTCACGAGCTCGGAAGGCTACAGGCACACAGCTGTAACGAGGTTTATAGGGCGACTTTTGGCTGCCACAGCCTCAGCAGCATCCTGCTTGTACAAGCTGCCTTTCCTGTACTCAATCCTTGCACCAAACTAACAGTAACCAAGGCTCTCTGGTAACCCCATGGCTCTCTCCACTTCCATGAACTCCACGCTAGGACGTCAATCCAAGTGACTCCCAGCCCTGTCACCACACTCTAACAGATGCTGTTTCGAGACCTCTGCTTACCTGCACAGGTCACAGTGAGCTCACTGGCAAACCAAGAGCAGACTTTATTACAACCTTCCTGCCATAACCTCTGCCACTGTTGGCATATGCAAACATTTACTGCCCAAAGACTGACTTCACTGCACATTTTGAAGGCCTCACACAACAAAGCTTCACAAAGACAAATCAATAATTTTTACCTTTAAACTTCACAGCCCTTTTCTTTACAATTTAGGATGTCTTCTCCACCTCTTCCTAAGTCTTTTCTAATCTACTATGGGAAAATTGTTGCTGCCCAGTATGCCAAGAACTACTGAAATATGGACTTCCACCTCTGTGGGAACACGCTCTGTGCTTCTCTTACCCAGTCCCTTTGGTGTCTCAAGGCTCCTCCTCACTGCTATTTCCTTAGCCTAACTTCCATCTCCAGAGCTAAACGGTTTCCTGCAGCCTGTAGGAAGCTCCCTGAGGACCAGCCTGCCTCCTCTGGTTTTCACTCACTTTGTGCCCAGTACTGCCTTACATTAACCCTTACACCACCCTTGCAAGCGTCAGTGCAGAGCGTTGCTCACAGCCCTGTCCTCCTGGCTGTACATTAGGCTGCCAAATGACTCCTCCGCCACTCCTGCACTCTGCCGGGGACAAACCTAAGCTAATGCACCAAGGGCAGCACCAAGGGCAGACCTTTACACCCAAAGCTGGGAGTTTGGATCGCACGGGACACCTCCACAGTGCACACTTCCCTTGGCGGATCCATCTCCTGACTGCGATTCGAGCAATTCCACAGATACACAGGGGAGGGAAAGCTGCCTTTGGACGATATTTAAGTGCATGTTGCACATCCAGGGACATCGCACGACAACACAAAGCCCTGCGTGATGAGGTTGATAATTAATGCAAGTCTAAAGCAGGTAAATTTAGTGTGGGCCGCAGTCAGTGTGCTCAAGGCAGATGCTCTGGCAATCTATCCCGGGAATCATGGTCATCTCCTCCTCTCCACTGCTCTCCAAGGCCCATACAGAGTTTGGTTTGGTGTAGACTTCCTGTACGGATCCAGGATTGCAAGGTGCACATCACACCTTCAGCAGTCCTTACCCCGTGCCATTCACCTGCATCGCACTTTTATGGATCAGAGGGTCCCAGGCATTACTTTCCCCCCCTCCCTTCCTTCCTCACCAGGAAATCACAAGTTTCTACAGTCAGTTCAGCACTGAACTTGAAACCTAGGCTCTCTCTAAACCGCTTTCTCTCAAATGAAGCAAATTTATCTCACTTTAAAGAAACTGGAAACACCTGAATCTATTCCTTGCACTCTAGGCCCTTGGATATTCCAATACTTCACCTTATTTCGGCTTTTTAATACCTAGCAATAATAAACAGGAATTATGTCTAAACTTGAAGCTCTCTACAAGGCACTCCTGTGAAACACAGAGGGACAACTGTGAGATGAAATCCTGAGCAGTCAGGGGCTGAGGAATCAAGCCCAGGTTCACAAGGTTTAATGAGGTTGTTACAGCCAAACTCGGTTCCCCTAGTGAACAAACCGAGGTGGTTTTCTCCTCTTCTGTCCCACCTCTAGGACACTTGCTCAGTAACCCTGCACTGTGGGGCACAGGCCACCTTGGGCTCTCTCAGCTACAGCCCTGAGCCTGGCTGCCATCTGTCACCACACTGACATGTGCCACACTAGAGTCACCTGCTTCCAGAGCTGCACGTGAACGAGACTGCTGGGGCTACAGAGCTCATAAACCAGGAGTGACGCTTCACAAATGAATAGACTGTGCAGTTCAACTTTTTTATTTTAATAAAATCAAGAATATGCACAGCACATGCAGTGCTAGCATCTAAACTAATACAATAAGCAATTCTAAACCTACAGTGACTTGAAGTTGAATTTTTACATTCAGCAAGTTTAAATCCATTCTTGCATATTGGTTTGAATCCTTGTATCTGAACTGAAAATATTGCTGGCTGATAAAACTTGCTAAAATGTACAAGTCACTGATTATGCCAATACAACAAAGATAACCACATGTTTGAGGATTGCAATGTGCCAGACATTCACTGAAAAAAAAAAAAACACACAACTAAACAAAACTCACGCAACAAACATCTGAGAATCTGGACACTTCACATCAGTGTTTAGAAGTGTTTCATAAATATCTTAAGACAAGTGTATCAAAACCTTGGCATGTTTAATTTTAAGTTGCCAATTTTTGTTTTACTATCAGAAAGTTATGGCTATACTGCCAATGCCGGGTCTGCTTAATTTGACTTAAGAGTTTAATATGACTTAAACATTAAAAGCTCACACTACCCCGAAATATATAATTTCACGCATACGGTGACATTCAACATTCAAGTGCCAGTGTTTTTGTACTGTCTTTTGGTCAAGTTTCTTTAAACTTTCAAAGAATCACTTTTAGGCTTACAAAAATAAATATTTGTCAAAAATGTTCAATAAATATTACACAAAACTAGCAGCAAAAAGTATCTAGAAATCTGTCGTGTGCAAATAGTTTTCTTCCCAGCTATCATTCCCATGGTCCCAAGTAAGTTTTAGAATCTATTTCCTTCTCCTTAAACAAGCTGCGTTCAATCTCCAAGAGACAAAATAAGATTGGAAGTTAAGGACACGCACACAAGACATATATAAAATTCTCTGAATGTGCAATAAAAGAAGTATTTTGTAAAAAGTTATGGGCAAAATGTACAAGGGCCTAAACCTAGACTTGAAATAGCACCATAACAAATGACCTCAATACTGTCAAGTGCACCTACTTAATAAAAGTTTTAGAACAAGGCACAATACACTTGAAAAAATCTATTGCACTTTAGGAGATTTTTGCCATTTTCCTATGCCACTGTAGATTAGTTGTTAAATGCTCTGGCCGCAACGTTAGCACAGAAATTCCAAGTGGCAGAGGCATTTTTCTGGTGGACAATACTTATCTTTGGCCAGATTTAGCATAACAGACTATAAATACAATGGAAACCTATGCAACTAAAACTGACTAAAACTGCACTTTAATAGCAGAATTGAAACCTTGTGCAGTTTATGTACATTTCCAACCTCTGTGATCTCAGGTTTGCTTGTTACTCTTCTGGAGCCATTTTACAAAGTCTACAGTAAGCCAGTTTAACATCTCCACGCAGCTTGAACAGAGTAATGTGAATCTGCATTAAAATAAAGCCTGCTGCATAATTCTTCCTGTTCATACCCTCTTGACCAAAAAACATCAACACTAGCATGCGTTATTAGACCAAAAATTCAGTCAGGCCCTTAAGGAGGACCAATCACTGCCATGGTCAGCCATTCTACCATTTCAATTTCATATGGCAGGCATTTTTAAAAAGTCTAAATAGATGTATTCTCCTAAAAACTATTTCAAGTTATCAGACCTTTAAACGTTCCCTGTAATGTTCTGCCCACATTTGGCTAGCTCACATTAATGATCTGCCTAAATATTGAAAAAGGAATTGCTGTATTTACTTGCATTAACTTCAAAAACAGTGCTTTTAATGTATGCATGTATCCATACATCATCTCATCATGACTGGAATGGCTTATTAAAGGCTATCAGGTTCTAAGTACCTATCCAGGATAGAGTGAGCAAATCAGAACTTTAACTTAGTACAGTTTTGCCACATTAGAAACTAATTGCATTGATATGCTTCAAGATGTTTTATTTTTCAAATCTGCAGATACCAAAAGCCCTAATGCAGGCTACCGCATAAGTTTTTCTTTGTAATATTATGGATGAATCAGTGATTCCTGTTTAAGTTGTATCACACCTGTGTGCCAAGGTTTGATTTTAGCCCAAGTTCAGTAATTTTTATTTTGTCAAAACAATTGATATCTTGAGCATTACTGAGCCAACAGGACATCAAAATAAAAGTTGTCTAAAGTTAAAGGCACAGTACATTAACAAACAAATGATCCTCAGTCACAAAATTATAAATGCAGTTTCTGGGTGGGGATGGGTGGGAGGGGAGTTAATCCTGACTACAGCAATAAGAGTCTTCAAAACCACCTTCGAGATAGGGCTACTTGTTCCTTTATTTCCATCTTGTGACCTTGAGCTCCCTTAAAAAAAATTTCAGTGGAGAATCACAGCTGGTAATGTACTGCGAGTTCTTGAAGCTACACAAGGTATAGTCTGGCTAAGTTACATGTGGTTTCCATATTAGTTTGTTTGGTGGGGTATCTGCTGCAAGCAGATCAGTTGCCCCACCAGTCCACCCCCTGGGAGTTATAGTTTCCTCCATATCCATCACTGTTGTAGAAGCCTCCATAACCACCACCTATGAAAGGCAAGAGAAAGCAATGCTTAATTAACTCTAAAGATTTGCACCTCCACAAAAAGCAAACAGCCCAGGTATCTCTTGTCTATTAAAGAACCCCACCCAGCAGAAGTGTCAAACGCACATCATTAAACTAATACTGGAAAGGCAGGTAGTGTCAAACCATCAGTCAAGGTAACTGCTCTGGCCTAGATCCAAGCAGGATGCTGAGACTTTGTATGACAAGCACCAGATGATCTCGTATTTAAACTTTACATCCAGTTTTACCCCAAGAAGCATTTTAGTGTGGGTTGGTGCCTGGCAGCAGTGCCTGCCCAGCCCCTCTCACCTCCGAAGCCTCTGCTGCCGCTCCCGCCGCTGCGGCTGCTGGTTGACCGGCTGCTGCTGGAGCTGCTGCTGCCGAAGCCGCTGCTCGTCCGGTAGTCCCTGGCACCGAAGCCTCCACTGAACCGACTGCTGCAGAGGGCAAGGGACAAAGAGTGCAGTGAAGCAAGCAGCGTTCTCAGCACTGCACGCATTGAGATTCACGTACTCTGACTCTGGGTACCAACTACGGCCGGCCAACAGCCAGAGTGCTGAGGAGAGCACACTTTATGAGCATCCCAAGGCTACCTGGAAAGACTGAATTCACTGAAATCTCTGCCTCCACAAGATTTCCAACCCTTAGGTGTTGAAGTGATGCATTTATGACCTTCTCTCATGCTGTACAAGGTGAGTATTTTACAAGCATGCTGCTAGGATAACAAAAAACTCACACCAACCCCACTGTGTTTGGATCATGTTAACTACATTAAGAAGAGTTCTCTCATCCTACCCCTCTAAACAAGGTTTGTAAACAGTAAACCAAGGTTTGTATTACAGTGTTTTAGGATTCCACCACGAAGTTGTTTTGCAAGTGGCCTCACACCTGCATTCTCTCTTCTCTCTCCTGTTTTGTCAGAAGGTACTGCATTGCCTTCTTCTAAACATCAGAACAGGGGCTTAAGGTACATTTTTGGCACATGCAGGTATGCATTTCTGTGTTTTGTAGCTGCTTTTACAGTTCTTAAAAGGTTTTTACTAACATCATTTTACCTCAGCTGTACGTAGTTGCTTGTTGAAGAGGAAAGAGATCTTACATGTTAACCACCTTATGAATATAGAACTAGATCAGACAGACATCCAGCTGTCACCTTTGCACCCACCAAACTCAGTTTATACTGCACTCATCCTCCTCAAACTCTATTTTCAGACAGATAACAAGTCACAGAACTGTCTCAATGGACTGAACATACACCTCTACCCAAAGTTTTGCCTCTTACCTCTTAGATCGCCCACGGCTCCCTCCTCCTTTGTGATGCTGTTCATAGGCCATGTTCTCCAGCCAAGATGGTACTTCTTGCTTAGCCTCCACAAGGAGATCAAGCAAGTCCTTTGTAATGTTTATGTTCCTCTCATTGAAGAATGAAGTGGCAAGACCTGAAGCAGACATCTAGTTTTAGCTACACACAATCCAAGTACACCACAGCACTCTTAAACCCAATTCCACACTCCAGTTCCTTACAGCCAAGCCTGAGAACACTAGAATTTTTTAAGAGAAAGCTGTGTGAGACTGTTATTTCCTCACAGCTAGTCACAAATCCATGTTTACTGACAGACACAGAAGAGACCAGGCTTACATGTGGTAAGAGAGCCTTTTAATGGCACTAAGAACATTACCCAAAGGAACTGGTAACTTTCTACAGTGACTAGACAGCAGTGACCAGCTTTTGGTCACAGAAGGCAGCTCACAGGCTTCTCTCAAGTACTTATTTGAAATTTATTACTCAGCCAATATGACTGCACCTGTCACCTTAGGTATGAAATGCTACCTGTGAAAACCCTAGGTCGTACTTACCAAGGTTTCCTACACGGCCTGTACGACCAATACGATGTACATACTCCTCAATGTCACTTGGCAAGTCGAAGTTTATGACATGCTTTACATTTGAGATATCCAGTCCTCTTGCTGCTACCTAGTGGTTGAAGGATTAAATCAAATCTTAGTAAAACTCCACAGGCCAAGAAATAGGCTCACATGCTCGAGTTTTACAGCTCTCACTTACTGCTGTGGCAACAAGAATGGGGCTCTTGCCAGAGCGGAACTGGTGCAGCGCTTCCTCTCTGTCCCTCTGGGAGCGATCTCCGTGGATACTTGTACAGGCATAGCCTTCGTGGTACAGGAAGTCCTCGAGAGCATCTGCCCCCTTTTTAGTTTCCACGAACACCAAAGTCAAGGAATCTTTACCTAGTAAGAATTAAAGCCCACGTTAGCAGAAGAAAAGCTGCACAGACAAATACAGGCTCCCCCACCTGGTAACAGGTAGCTTTAATTCTCTGCCCTTTTATTCTCAAGTAACATCACCGGAGACCTCCCTCCCCATTTTTAATTAACAAACACACTTACATCAACCTGATACTGGCATTTAGCCAGGGCAATACATTCACTACATGTTAAAAAATACCCTTTCATTCACCTAATCAATAGAAATTCTTATTGCTTGAGTCATTAGATTTGCCTGTTCTGAATTTTGC
This sequence comes from Mystacornis crossleyi, assembly GCA_013400655.1. Taxonomy (NCBI): domain Eukaryota; kingdom Metazoa; phylum Chordata; class Aves; order Passeriformes; family Timaliidae; genus Mystacornis; species Mystacornis crossleyi. The sequence goes on from VYZQ01065972.1 coordinate 25,485, forward strand.
CTCATTTGCTTATCTGCGGCTGTTCTTTACCTGTGGCATTTAGCAGGTCAAGCAGGAACGATCGTTTGTCTGGCTCTTCCACCCACACTACTTTCTGTGTGATGTTCTCAGATGTAGAACCTACTCTGCCAACAGCCAAAAAGATGTACTCATCAAGGAAGTCACGAGCAAGCATCTAAAAAGGGGAGAAAAAAAAAAGAAAAATCAGATCAAATTTCTTCCTTTCTTCCAAAAATGAAACTTCTTTGGCCCTATAAGCCTTTTACGTATTTAAACTCTTGAGAAGTACCTGGATTTCCTTGGGGAAAGTAGCACTGAACATCATGGTGTGACGAACCCCCTTTGGAGGCATAGTATCTTGTTCAACAATTCGACGAATTTGAGGTTCAAATCCCATATCAAGCATTCTATCAGCTTCATCAAGGACTAGGTACCTAAACAGTAGTAAAAAAAACGTCCTTCAGACCATTTTTCTGTAAGCTGTGCTCTGGTGCCTGCACTGGATTACAAGTTCTCAGCTAGATGTTTAGACAGTCCAAAAGCTACAACCTGAGGTCCTTAACTACATCCCGTTTTACATCATTTATACACAGACAAGCAACACTTTACATACTTGCAGAAATCCAGTCCAATCTTTCCCCTCTCCATCATATCAACCAGTCGTCCTGGAGTTGCTACAAGCAAGTGACATCCCCGTTCTAAGTCACGGATCTGCTGGCCAATGTCTGCACCACCATATACAACACAGGGGCGAACTCTGGAGCGGTATGCAAACTGTAAAACAAAGTAAGTTAGCACCAAGAAAAATTCTACTTGAGCTATGTTATAATAATAAACTGTCGGATATACCTTTCTGGCTTCCTCATAGATCTGCACAGCGAGTTCTCTAGTGGGAGCCAAGACCAGTGAGATTGGATATTGCTTACGGCGCCCATACCTCCCATTCTCCTGCAGGGAAAAAAAAAACCTTGGCATGAGTATCCCAAACACAAGAGGAAAGACAGAAGTTACTACAGGCAATGTTTAAGACAGGTCACCACGTTTGTCTAACAAGACAGAGCATGGTTGAGAACCAACTTGAGCACTATCTCTGAAGGCAGCCCTATTACAGTACCCAAGGTTCAGCCATGGCTTACTATGGCAACAGCTGCACAATCCTGGTCTCTACAACAAGCGCTGCAATCCCAAACCTCAGCAGTGGACAAGTAACAGCCACAGAACCAGTTACTTTCTGTTCTGAAATTACTACAACACAGATGTGTGACCGAGTAGCTTTCTGTAGCAAGGAAGTGTCTTTAAGTTTATACAACAACAAAACCACCCATTAAAAAAAACTAGACAGTTGTGTATACAATTCCTCAGGTAGGAAAAAAGTAATCCACAGCCTGGATTGTTTAAGGGAAACACCTGAAGTCTTCTGGAAGTTGAGACACTTGCCTTTCATACCCAAAATGATGACAACATTTAAAACCACCCACTGTGTTCAGTAGCAGACATCAGCTCATGTTGGGAGGGGAAAACCCCAAACCCATGACACTGGTCACTGCTTTCCCAGGACTGGGTATCTGAATACTTGCCTTCATTGCTCTCAAGGCATCACCAGGGCCATCTGCATATATCTGGCTCAGTATTGGTAGAAGAAATGCAGCTGTTTTCCCAGACCCTAGTAGAACACAAGTCAGTATTATTAAGAGTTACTATCAACTACAGCACTAATCCTGTATCAGTAGCACATTCCCAGTAACACCTGCACTGGATATATATGGGTGCTACTTGTGGCAGTGGAGCACTCTCAGCACCCCAAAATCCTGAAGCCACTGTGGTTAAAGACATGAACGCGTCTCTTGGGACAAACACAGTAAATCTAGTCACATCTAAAGCAGATGCAAGACTAAAGCTCATTAGCCTCCAACACTGCAACTATTTAAATACACTCTGCACAGGAGGTTCTACTACTGTACAGACCTCTTACCTGCAGTAATACAAGACCCCACTTCTATGGAGACTAATCAGCAAAGAGTTATTGACTTACCTGTCTGAGCACAGGCCATTAAGTCTCTCTTTTCTTTAATAATAGGTATTGCATGTTTCTGGACTGGAGTAGGACGGGTGTAGCGTGTGAGTTCAATGTTTCCCATTATAATTTCTCCCATGTCAACATCACTGAACTGTAAGGCATTTATAAGGATTAAAATCAGAATCCTCCCCTTCAACCACCATGTAACACAATATTCAGTTTAACAAGTCATTCATAAAGTAGCTCCTGTTTCAGCTCTTCATATAGAACTAGCCTATAGAGTTTACAGAGTCACGCAGATACTTAGTCCAGTCTTGTAAGCCATTCTTAAAAGCCAGCCACACTATGCTTAGCCTAACACTGCCTGTGTTTTAACAGTTGCTCCCAAATCAGCATCTTCAAAGCACTTCTTCGCAGTTTCACTATTTAAGGCAAGTTACAGTTTTAAAAGTAAGCAATGAGTGTCAATTGAAAAAGCTTACACAATTTCTTCCCTGTCAGTTCATCGTATGCAACCCCTCTCTGCAAAACAGCTTAACTGTTGGAAGGGACAACAATGTTTCCTGTCCTCCCTAAACTCCAGACAGCAAGACATCAAGTTCCACATGCAAAAGAGCCACTATTAGATGCATTAGCAAAACAGATTTTTCAAAAAACTTACACTTTCAATATGTGGAGGGCAATTGCTGCCTGTTGCTTCAACAGGAATATCATCATATTTCTCAAAGTTAATGCCAGTATTGCTTCCTGAAAAGAGTTCCCTAAAAACCGAAGATAAAAGTATTTTTACTTGGTAGAATTATCAAATGACCCTCCCCCATGAATCAATACTATTCCATGACTTACTGCTCCAGGCGTTCACTGGGGGGGAGAGGCTTTGACCAGTCATCCTCATCTGATTTGTCACACCAGCGGCTGTTCCCACCACGGTCAAATCTGCCGAAGCCACTCCGGTCATAGTCCCCTCCTCTGCCACGCTCTTCATATCTAAATACAGCACGAGAATCAGACCACCCTTCCCAGGCAACAGGGGGTTCTGACATGCAGAATCAAAGCTGTGACAAAGCAGCAGCGTATGCTCTGTGTATTACATACACAACTGTGGAACAATTCAAAACCAGCAGGTTATCTATACTTGCTTCTTGACCCAAGAGCAGAAATTAGTCCTGGCCATCAGACCAGGTCACATTTTTCTGTGTCAGACAGGAGAGTTTGTCACGATTTCAGAGCTCAGTTTAGCTTAACACTGAGAACTTTGTATCACCAGTTTTATTTGATTAAGCATAACAAACATAAACACTCATCTGCCAGTGGAGCTGCAATCCAAGTTGCTCAGTCCTTGCCATTTCTTTGTAGGGAGCTCTGTTTAAACCTCCTAAGTAGCATTATTTTGTATTCCCCCCACCCTTTCCTCTGCCTCATTCTACACAGGTCTCCCACGTCCAGACAGAACGCTCCAGTGCTCCAATTTGTTCTTTTATTCCCCCACCACACATGTGGCCAAATACCTCCATTATGTCACACAATTATTTCATAAAGAGGGAGCTCACCTGTATTACTGACTTGGAAAGAAGGTGGAAGAAGTCCTTACCTCAACTGTTTAGTTTTTGGCCTGGTAAATCATGTTTGAGAAAAGTCTGGATACAGGACTAGGTCAGCTTTACTAGTCGGTAAAGGTCACTCTCACCACACTTGTGCATACAACGCATGATGTGTGTAAGACTGATCAAGTAAGGCAGAGAACCTGCAAGAGTCTCACCCAGTTTTATTAACTACACTTTTTAAACAAGAAAAAAAATATTGAAATTAAAAAAAAAAATCCATTTTGATGTATTTTGTGTGCTCCCAACAGCTTTTCATGGTTCTCCTGGAAGTAGCCACCCACTTAGCACTCTGGTGAATGTTGAAGTCCGCCAGTCACTACAGCTGCAGCGAGTGGCTGGTGGCAGACTACAAGGCATGTTTCTTTTTTTTTTACACATGCAAGTTACCCATCCTTGAAATCATGTAGCTTCAAAGGCAAGGTTCTCTCCCTCTCTCCTCCCCTCCCAGGCTCCTCCTACCTCATGCTGTTCACACCTGGAACTCCGATTTTAACATCAAGATTACAGGTGCAGCGCTAGAGCTGAAGCGGACTTCACGTGCACCCCCCAGACAAACAAGCACTTGCCTCCCTCCTCTCGAGCCGGTCCCACGGTCGAAGAAGCTGGACTTCGCGTCGCGGTCGGAGCGCGCACCAAAGCTGCTGTAGGCATCCTTGTCTCTCCTGGAACTCCAGCCACCGCTATCGAAACCTAGCGGAGAGAGGGATTTCAGCCATACATTACACAATCCAGGCTTTTACAAGAAAAAAAAGTTCTGTCCAGGAAGTCTTAAGTGGAAGGTTTATGGGACTGAATTCCTTCATGAATGGAAAATACATGAAGGTGAATGAAGACTTACTCAAATGAATGAAGACTTAACAAGGGACTGAGCATTTCTACCACCCATCAGAACTGAAATTCCCCCTTGCATATACAAGCACGTTTGGGGGGTCTTTTTGAAAACGTGCACTTGCCTTAGTGCAAGTATTTCAGCTGCCTACCCTGGAAAGATGCGTATCAGAAGCAGCATTAAGATGCTAAGTCTTGCCAAGCCTAATCTACGTCATCTCTCCGACACAAATCCTTGACTACACATTTAATTTTTGGAGGTTAACAAGGCCTCTCAGAGATCAGTAAACGGTATCAGAAATCTAAACAGAAGTTAGAAAGTTTTATCATACTGCAAGTACACAAAGCAATGTGATCTACACAGACTAAGACAAAGTAACAGCACCATAAACAAAGAAAGTATTTGGGGCTCTTCACAACGAATTAACCACAATCAATTTTTCCACAGCACGTTTACCCCTGCCTACAGCAAGTGCCTGTTTACATATGTTAACTCAAAAGAATACAAAGTACCCCAGCTTGCCAATACCACTGAATAAAAACCCTCACTTTTATTCTGCTACCAGGGCCTGTGAGGTAGCAGAAACAAGAAGCTCTGGTACTGCACTAAGAAATTACAAACTGTATCTCAAAGGTTCAACATCCAAGCTTGTGTAATGTTTTCAATCTCAGCTGTGGGATTCTAGCAGAGAATAAGTTAAATAATGGAACATATAAACAAATAATGTCACTCTTGTGGGCATGTTTTGCCAGCTCCATAGCACAAAACCAGTCAAGACCTATTCATCAGACAATAAAAGCAAGCACTAAACAAACTCATTCCAAAGAAAGGGGCTGTTCTAGGCCCAGTCTCTCTGAAAAAGGCTTTGCTACCAGAATTACCCTACCTTTTTAGGTGTTCTCTAAAAGAGGGCTATTCACCTTGCCTCTCATTTTTTTAATTAAGAAATTCTACTACCCAGAATCCAGAAATGCACTGGTCACAAGGGAACTTTAAAAATTAGCATGATAACTGTAACTCCTTTGTCTGGATAACTGAAACAGGCAGCAAAAATAATCCATCAATGAAGTTTTTTAGCACACAAGATAAAAGGAACACGCTTTAAGCCCTGAAAGTGCTTTAAAGAAGCAACTTTAGTCTTTTAAGATATTAATTTCAAGGAAGTTATTTTAGCTTGCTTAAGACAGATTTTATTATGAGTAACTTTCAGGCCACACTACAACTATTGGGATATGTCATCCTGCCAAAAGATTTAACAGCCATGGTACTGCAAGAGCCATCTTCAGGGATACAGGTGGAGTTTCTTAATAGTGAAAAAAACTGAGCTGATGCTACACATCAGCTTAAGATCTTCTACCAAGCTTGAGAAAGTTCAGAAGAGTCAAAATTTTATACTCCAAATAGCCTACAAAGTAACCTTGTTCACCCAGCTCAATACTGCACTCATTTCTGAAGCTGGTACCTTGCCATAATTTTAAGGTAGCACAGCAACTTTGGCACCAAATACAGGTGAACACATCCTGCTTCACCAATTCACCTTTCAGCCTGGCATTCCTACTCTGACTTTATTTTATGTTATACAAATAATTATATAATATTGTATTATTTATATTATGTATTATATTATTTATATTATAGCACAGAACACAGGCCCAGGCCATAAAAGTGAATTCTACAGAAAAGACTGGCGTAATAGTCGGAATTTCAGACATCAAATGGCAAATTAAAACTGGAAGTAAATGCCCTGAGAAAACCTGTAACAGACCATAGATTAACTTCTCTTAAGTGAAGAGAACAGTTATGAGACTGTGCAAGGACTACCAGGAAATTCCTTAAAATGTCATGGCTTTTGTTTTTTTTACAAGTAAAAACCTGTAGAGATTCCATCCAGCAAGTCTTTCTCACTGCAGGGTAAGAATTCATTAAGTTAATCAACTTCCAGAGCAGTTCTGTAGTTCTTACACCTATGAACAGCATTACAGTTGTCAATGCATCTCCCTCAACCAGTGTTTTAATTCATATTTTGTAACACTCTAACAGAAATCAATACCAGCTCACTTGAAAACCCGCCACATGCAGCAGCAATAATCCATTTTTTAAAGATGGGAGAAATACAATCACAGATTCCTTTAGGGTGGATGAGACCTTTAAAGGTGAGTTCTTAATATTTAGTTTTTGATCTACTATAGATCAGATTACATTTTAAATATCGAGGAGCTGCTTCCAGGAAGTTTAACAAGAAACTTACATGATGACAAGCTTTAGAGCTCATGGAAGCAAGACACTTCAGGCCAGCAGCCCTGCATACTGAGCTGCCACATTAAGTATGGCCATTAAGTAACCTAAGGACATTATTTTTATGCAGGCTGTTATTTCCTGCAGTTCTGTACTGCCCTACTCCCCATTTACAAAGCAGATTAGTATTAGTGGGACAGATCTGGAGATAAATGGAAGGGTTTTTTAATCAGGTTACTACACTTGTAAGGCTGCATCAAAGGTTTGTTGTGTGGTCAAACCATGCAAGGCTGCTTTCTCATGTCTAAGCTTTGAAAAATCTGGTGTTAAAATTCCAAGGAACAGCCAAAACTCTGAACAGTTTCAATGCAGACAAAGAAATCACTGATTTAGTGCCAACAGAAGCAAACATCACTTAAATGGAAGTACAACTGTAGAAGAGACTTCAAATCATGCTACAAACAGCTCAGCTTTACAAGCCCAAAATCATGATGCCATTTTGCTTCCAACAGGGTCCTGAACTGGAGCTTTTCCATTCAGCAATTACGAACCTTGTCGCAGGGAACCAGGAGGAGGCCACTGATACACTCAACCACTTTAAAGCATTCAATCATCTTTAAAGGCAGTTTCTGAACATGAGGTTTACTAAGGAAAACTGGCAGCCAAAGTTCTATTAAATGTACAAGCCACACATCAGATTACTGTCTCATGACCTATTTACCTTTTTACCAGGTGAAGTTTAAGTCCCCAGAAAAGCCTCATGTAATCACACCTACACTGTCATGTCTGAGCTCTGGTCTTGCACACAAGTACAATGACAGTCCTACACATAACAGGTCATGACAGAACTCAAGGTTATTGCATCTATTGCTCACAAAACTTGGGTACAAAACACCACACAAGGACAAGAAATTTATGAACAGCAAAAGTTCACAACCACCTTAAAAATGTTTCCTGCTTTTGAGAAACCCACACATTCCTCAGATTTAGCAAGTCAGTTTCTTGTACGACTGCTCATATTCGAGGTCAGTGTGACTGGGAACAAGAGCACTGAACTGGCTGCCAACCAGTCCCACTCCTTTTGCAAAAACATTCAGCTCTGGTACCATGCAGTTCATCACTTGGTGCTTCAGGCCACACTTCTTTTACATAATTAAAAAAAAAAAAAATCAAACAAAAAACCCAAACCTAAAAAAACCCACACAAAACAACAAAAAAACAAAACCCTGAACACTCAGAAAACTCACTAGCTTGGACACAAACAAAGGCAAGGCAAAAACAGATTCATCCTTCTTCAAATGACTTAAGACTAGAATACAGCATTTTTCATCTAGTCAGATTGAAGTGACATAGCTCCAGAAGCACTATGAGATATATTAGCATTCATTTCAGTATTGCCCTCCCACCCACTCATAATACAAGTCATCCTCCTGCAGTATTGAAAAGAATCTGTGAAAGTTTACTGCTTTAGAAACAGATGAGTCCTCCCATGCCACAAAACCCCAATTCTTTACATCGCAGCACTGCAGGAAGTGTTTTAGCTGCATTTTGGTATATTTTAATTGGTGTTAGAGGAAATGTTTCTCTCATGTCCACCCAAGTCACCAGACATGACAAGACTGTGCTGCAGCACCTGTCCCCTTGGGATCTTACACAGAAAGGTCACGATTTACTTCACTGAAGTGTTCCAAGAAACTTTTCTTCTGGATTATGTTCTGTTTAGATATTCAAATGGAAGATGGAAGGGCCGTTTCTCAGCATAAACCCCTGTGTAAACACGTGACCAAAATAGGTCACGTATTTCATGGCTGCTTCACCAACAGCCAGCATTTCCTCCTGCAAGTACTCCCAGGGGCTTCCATAAAACTGCAGGAAGCTGAACAAGGACAACATCTCTTTGTGCAAAATATGCATTTAAAAACTGGAACTGTGCCATTTGTTCATACTAAACAACTGATTGACACAAGTTTCACATCACAGCCCCTTGCACACAAACTAGTACCCACAAAATCCATTCAGACCAACACTCAACATTACACGCAAGTTAAGGTGGGAGACTCCATCTTGCTTCAGTCACAGTTAATTGTTACAGAGACACGGAAGGTATTTTGTCAGTTGGATACTGAACCTGAGCTTTCGATATAAGTTGGTGAAGGGATCTAGGAGAGCACAGTAAAAGCAGTAGATGAAGGTGCCATGTTTTGCACGGGACAGACAAGTAGTCTGTGTAACTGCCTTCAGCAGTACTGTCAGAGCCTCTGCAGTCTGCTCCTACAGATTCAAGAACCAGTTAAGTGTTGCCACTGTGTGTGTGATACATACCCTGTTTTGAAGCTTCCCTGTTCCGCAAGTGAGGAGGAATGTATCGGCCTTCTAAAGGACAAAAGAAAGGTAGTGTTACAGGCCCGTGGTGTCAGCACATCTTGAAATGCTCATCTTGTCAACAACAGCTCCTGCTTAGTAAAAAACATCTGCCGCAAGCTTTAAGGCCTCTTACAGCATTTTAAAAACAAGAATCCTTTATACAGTACTGGGCAGCACACTCACAGTTGAAGACTGAAGTTCTTGCATACCCATTTAGGCAGCTGGTTTAAGGCACAGATGTCTTGTGTTCCTCTGACCGAATCACACACCCAATTATGGGTGCTACAGTGTCTGTGACAAAAGCCTGTCTTCCTAGAACCCATTAAGGCTTAAGCTGGTGCCAGATACTTGAGCAGCTCAAGATATTTACTGTGACATTTAAGTTCTGGCACTCACAGTATGACTACCAGTACTTTTCCTTCCCCTTAAATTCACCCATCCCCATCCATTCAGCTTTGATCAAACCAGAAGCCACACCTAATTGCCTCTGAATAGCATTCCTCATTTACAATCCAGAAACATCTGTCTGCTAAAGCAAAGTGAATGAGAACATACTAGCCACAAGCTGAATGGGAATTCCTGGCAGATTCCCCCCTCTTAACATACTTAAGCCTTGCATATCACTTTCTGTCCAATGAATTGAGATCAGCAGAGTTAACAATGCTACTCTATGTGGCTGTTTTAAGACAAATCACCACATTACCACTACAATCAGTGACCTCAGATGAGAGGCAACTGAAATCTAGGACAGAACGGGATCAGTAAGTTCTCTCAAGCTCATGAAGTGCTTCAGAAATGTACACACATATTGTATCACTGCAAAATTAAGTGGTTCTAGCTAAAGCACACAGTGTTTTCAAAGCAAGCTTAAGTGGCAACCACTAGTTCCTCATCAGCCTCTGTAAATTTTGGCTTAGGAAATTGTTTTTCACAGCTGCAAACCTCCAATTTCTAAAACCCTGTTTGTAAGCTTGAGCATTTGCATGTACTTACTGCTTGTAGAGCTTCCTTCACTCTGAGAGTCTGAAGAATTCAAGTCTAGACCAGAAAACTAGAAGAAACAAAACAAGTATCAACATGTTTTACCATGAATTATGCGAAGATACAAAACAACCTTTCCACTTATCAGAAACAAAGAATGTTCCAACAAGCTACTGTCGCAAAAAAATTTTTTTACATCGTGCCAAGCTAGGTCTCCTATAATTACTCACGTTGTATCATCCTCTATGTTTTTCTACGCACCAATAAATACACACCCAACATGGGCAGCAAGGCCAGCAGAGCATCTCACACCCACCAAATCACTGCCACAGACTTCTGCTTCGACACTACATGCAGGCTGAAGAGCCATTTTCAACAGACTGAATTTCAGTGCCCTCAACGCATTCAGATCTGGGTCAGTAGCAAATTTTTTTTTTTTTTTTGCTACAGAGACTCCAGCACGAGTAATATCAATTAAATTGGGCACTCTATGTGCAGAGACTCTATGTATTTATTAACTGCATTAACTCTACTAAGACATTACAGTCTTCACGTTTGAGGCAACTACTGCTCACAAAACATTAGGTGATGTCTTCTGATAACTACTTCAGCAAATACGATTTTCTGGTTTGTTTTTCAAAAACTTCTATAGCCTTCAGTCTCACAGTAAAGTCTTCCAAAAGATGTTCAGTCCACGCAGTGCTGGTGTGTCGCTCAGAGGTTTTAAGTCAAACATAATACGAACTCATTTCAGCGGCAGGCAGTGGGAAACCGATAAAGCTTAAGAACCAACTTATTACAGTTGTTTGCCTGAGTGGCAGGATTACTAACTTGTATCGAAAAAATAAGGCATGCTTAAACACGAATTAATTTTATGTAATGCACTGCACAGAAGTGTCTTCCAACATGACCTGAATTAATCCAAAACAAAGACCCCAATGCAGTGTCCTTTTTGGCGCTCAGTTGCCTGCGCTGCCGCTTCAAGACATTCAATTCTTTAAGAATTCTTCCACGGCTGACCTAGTAACATCCTTTTTAAAGCTACCACTTAAAATGTTATCCCTTCAGTTGATCGAAGCATCAACGCAGGGTTTAAGAATGGTTCTCATTTTAACCACAAACAAAACCAAAGGCTCTCTACTAGGTCAAGGCGGCTCTCCACAAACAACAAGAAGCGGTGGATGAATCTTCTCGCAGTGGATCCCCACGATGGGGGCAACGCTTCCCAGGCGCTGCCTCGGGCATCGGTGGCGCAGCCCCGGCGCCATCTCAGTGCGGCACTGCGGGCTGGATTCCCGGCGCAGCAGGAGCAGCTAATCCGGCTGCCGGCGCCCGTCACGTGTGGCGCGGGGGGGCGGCGGGGGAGAAGGGAGAGGGGAGGGAAGGACCGTCTCCATGACCTACTTCGCCGGAGCGGCCGAGGGCGAGGGCTGCCCGGCCACGGTCCCGCTGCAGCAGATGGGGCTCTTCCTGCCCCCGCCGCCTTCCCCGCGGGTTAGATAATCATCGATCCCGCCCAGCGCGGGAAGGGGGGTGGGGGGATGTAGGAATGAAAAGGAAGAAAGTAATAAAAAATGGAGCGGACCAACACGAGTTCAGGCCCAACTGCGTCACCGGGGCCCGGCAGCACCGGAGCCCGAACAAAGGCGGCCGCCAGCGCCGCCTCCCCGGGGAAGGGGCGTCACACAAAGCGCCGTGTCGTGTGTGTGTCTCCCCCTTCCCCCGCCCCGCACAATGGCGGCCATTGACCGCCCCTTCCTCCTCCTCCTCCTTCCCCCCTACTCCCGCCGCAGTTCCCGCTGCGGCCACCGGGGGCCGCTGCCGCTCCCGGCGCTCTCACACAAAGCGGGTCCGAGCGCGGCGCGGGGGCCGCGGGGCCCGAGTGGGGCCGGGCCCGGGCCCGGACCGGGC
>VYZQ01065972.1:38124-48536 GCA_013400655.1 Mystacornis crossleyi
ATTCATCAGGACTTTTGGCCCGTAAGCATCAGTCAAGTAGTAAGCCTTGAACTATCGGTCATTAGAAAAAAACATATAAATAACCCCATTCCCTTCTATCCCAGCCTGCTGACACAGAGAGTGCTAAAGCTGCTTCCTCGAATTTGGGTCAGTAAAAGTACTGACGAATGTGCGTACGCGATCAGGACACGGCTGGGGCTGTGAAGTCACAGGGAAAAGGACGTGGGGTTTGGCTGTGCTGGATCCACACGTAGCAATTATTCCTCCATTTCCCTCCTCCTCAGGCTCCTGCCTCTTCCAAGAAGAAAACCACAAGGAAGATCCATTCTCCAGAAGGATGATTCACCATGGGATTTAAAAACAAGAGAGAACTTTTCCACAGTACTCGCACATTAAACAGCCCATCTCTGCCTAGGTTTTTCCTGTCCTTAAAATTGGAGCCCTAGAACCAAGGCCCTCCCATTGCAGAAATTAAGCCCTACAAGATTTAAACAAGTCCCTGAATGAGCAACACATACTCCTCACAGACAAACCAGTCAATTCTGTGATGCTCTGGTCTCAAGCAAAACATTTACCAGTCCTCTGCTTTCACCTTCCATAATAGTTCTACAGCCAGCTACAGCTCCAGAGTTAAAGATTTGGGCTTGCATTTCTTCCCCAGCTGCACCTATTTATAAAATTTAAAAACTTGCAGGTGTCTTCGTTGAGACTGCCTGATAGTTAAAAGAAAGGTTCCTGTATTTTTAAAGAAGCTGTTACTGGACGTAGGCCCAAATTTTGGGGTTTTTTGAAAGCAAGTTTCAAATAATACTTTTAATTCCTTTTATTCTTACAACTTCGCAGACAATTCTAAATTCTAAACAATTCTGCAGTGTTTACATCCCTGCAATGTCTGCAGTGTTTTACAAACAAGGGTGTTGTTTGTCATAATTCATATGCACAATAAAATTACATTAATTAATCATTTGCAAGTTAATTCACAATTAATTAATAATGTGCAAGTTTTAGAAGTATCACAGCAATTTAAACCCTGATCCTGCAGTCAGGGAAGTCCATTCTTGGGGAAGTCAGTTTTCCCTCTGAGCTGCCATCTGCACTAGGCAGGACTATTCTCCAGTTTCACTTTTCATTCTCCCACAGCTGACTCAGACGCAATTCCCTGGAGGAAGCTGAGCAGCTCATGAGCGCTTGAGTCAACACCGGAATCCTCACAAACCCTGCTTGCTTTAAACTCGGCAAGTTTTTACCAGTGGGCTCAACCAAAACTCCTCAAAACCTGACACTGCCGGGCGCTTGGACGCTCAGTTCTTTGATCCTAGCCAATTCCCAGATTTGGTATTCCTTCACCTGCAAAGCCCCATCTGGCAGCGTTCTGAAAGGCTACGCTGACAGGCCCAAAACGGCCAGAAATGCAGCTTTCTGAGTCTCGGGGAGGTTGCCCGAGGAAGCCAGTATCACCCACTGCCACCAAGCCATGTATGTGTTGGAAAGTCAGTGTGTTTATGAAGCTGTATCTGACTTCTGTAGTGTTTTTATCCAGTGCTGGCAGACACTGACCTTGTGGACACGAGTTTCCTTATCTCTTTTGAAACTATCAACAGGTCATACGCTACTGACCATCTTAACAAGCAGATTTCTCGCTGTACCCAACTATGGACTCACTTCTAAGGAAGGGAGGTATTTCACTAATGGTAAAGCGGCTCAGACATCCAGAGTGTGATAAAAAGTAAATCCTACCATGGATGTAATTCTCAAGTTGCAGTACTGAAAACTTGTTTCTTGTTCTATACACCTGCCTATGAGGCTAGGACCCCGTACCATGTTTCTGTGAGTCTTTCATACTGTAAGATGGCAGGGCAATCAAAATATAAATTTAATGTTGTCCAGCCACAAATTAGCAAAGGGGTTTGCAAACAGCCTTTAGTCAACTGTGAGTATCGGAGATCTGTGTTTAACAACATAATTTCAACATGTTCCCAAATTTCTGTGGACATTCTTAGGCATCAAAAAGCAGATTCTTACTGGTTTGGAGGAATAATGTGGAAAGAAGAGCCACATGCCACCACTGATGTTACTGCTGGTGAACCCTTCACTAGAAAGTCTGCATTTCCCAGCAGCAGCAGCTACAAAACTCTTTGGACCAGTGGATAGCTGTTAGTGGTGCCAGTCTGTGCAGTCAGTGAAGGAACTGATCTGAGTTTAAAATAAGTCTGTAGGGGTAGAAGAAACCCTGCCTGCATCAGCTCTCTGCCCAAATAAATGCCTGTGGGATACTGGGTTGTAGTCAATGTTTTTCTTCAATATAGTGAACATTTCCCACCACACATGTGCCCTAACTCGGCGTGCAGGGCAGAGCAACAGCACTGAAGCCAGGGGTTTCTCTCACTAATATTGCTGGTGATTATTAAACTGTTCCTGGACAGCATTGGACAGAATATTTACAAAATACTCCCCTATGCTGCAACACTTTGTTGTATCACTGCCTTTGCTAAGTACACCTCTATCCTCAATCTTAGTACCTAATACCTCTAACTCACGTGAAGAATTAAAAGGCAATCTGATTAAGAGCTGCTCTGTGCTTTGGCCAGTGTGTTGCCACCCAAGCCGTGCTGGCTCCCCTTCCTTTGTCTCTCCATGTTCCCAGACTGGTAGATAGAGCGCATACAGTAGATGGGAGAGGGCTTGGTGAAGAGCAGATTCATGAGGATTCTCTGAAGAGATGCCTGGAGGTTTTTTTCAAGCTTCAAAGAAATTCTCATCTTGTCCTGAAAAACCGCAGAAGACTGTTTACAGAAAGCAGAGACTCTTAGCTGAAAGGAGAGACAGAATCAGGAAGTTTTACAAGCTGTGACTCCAGAACAGGGATACACAGAAAAGATGTAGTCACTTCAGACATACACTAGTCCTTATCTGAGGCAGTACTCAAGGCTTGTCGCTCTCTCTTTTTTTTTTTTTCTTTCTTTAATGAAGTCCTGTTTTTATTTTCTGTAATGGTTTACTGACAAAATCAAGCAGTCACAGGCCTCTGTGGGAACTGAGGAAGTACAAGCGTAGTTTTGTTCTTATTTCTTCTGTCTGTGAGGATCTGACACAGGGGAGAATGAGTCCATGAATGTGGACTCAAAGTTTTAGGGGGTGGAAGGGAGAGTGTTTTTTGACTAAAATTACAGGGGTTGTTGTCCCGCATAGAAGAATGAATGGAGAGAACGTGGCAGTTCTCTGAACATTGAAAAATTCTGAGTTGGGCTCTATTTTTTTGTATCCCTAGATTCCTTGCTAGCTTGGATTCTAAAAACCTTAACCATTTTCATCTCTCTGCATTCAGATTTCTCCATCATCCTCACAGGACTCCAAATGATACTGCCTCTCTCTCTCACTCCCCAAGTTTATACACTGCTTTGTCTTCCCAAATGCTGTTTTCCATGTTCCAATTAGATTAAGGGCTTGCCTGCACAGGAAGGTTACACTACTATTAATTTGCCGTTTGCTTTAAAGAAATGATGTTAAACCTGGGCAAAAGGCCATGTGGACTCCCTGGTATTCCTCTGCAGGAATACAAATGGCTTATTTCAGGTTAGATCAGGTCAATTAGGAACAGGAAGAACTTGCAAAGCAGTAAGTTTTCCTACACCTGAATGAAGACAGTCCAGCAGCTCCTTCTGCAGATTGTAACCTCCAAATGGGAAGAGAGGCTGGGGGCATGGTCTTGACCTCTGCAGGAGCCACAATCTGCTGGACGAAGGTAGCACAACACCAGCTGACTGCTGCTGTCGCTGCCCTGGCTCGGGCTGTGGAGCAGCTCTTGCCCACTGCAGCCTTTTTCCAACCTGGACAGCCCAATCCACAGCACTCACAGGACAGAAGCAGGGACTGCTGCCTCTGTGCAAGGTATTGCCCTCCACTCTGTTCACACAGGTATTAAAAATTGAGTCCTTTGCCAAAAAAAATTACAATATGATGTTGTTCAATAGGGCAAAGTCACGAGTATCCATCTACTGCCCCACTCTGCATAAATGCCTGGAGTTAAGTATTGGTTTACAAGCATACTGTAATTCCATGAGTGTGCCTTTCTCGTGTAGGCAAGCTCAAATGAACAGAAGATGAAGACAAAAGAAGAGAGACTTACTGCAGCAAGAAGAAAGGAAAGAGGCATGTCAGTAAATCTTGGATTCACATTCTCATTGCGAACTGGTTTGAACTGCTAAGCTTATAATTGCCTAAATCAAAATAGGCACCCAGTCAAGATGGCTCCTATATTAATCAGCATCAGAATTACACTTTGAAGAAGGCACTAATGTTTCTCATTTTGGTTCCTGTAAGCCTTTTCTAATTACCATTTCTAAATACCAAGTGTAACTTTTATCTTATGTAACATAAAGTAATATTAGAGTCTTCTTTGAAAGCCCTCCAGAGGGTCACTGACCAAGTACCACTTGCCAGTGTTCTCACCTCTGGTGTGCAGTGGTTTGACTGAAGCTGCTAGCTGTGAGCACCTCGTGAGGTCTGACCTTTGCAGATGGTGGTTGTGCAACGTGGTGCAGCTGCCAGGAGTGCTTGGGTTAAGAGAATGGCCTCAGCCACCTGAGGAATGCCCAGTGTTGCTCCTTATTGAGAGGGCGACTCTGACAGCTCAGAAATGCCTGTGGGATTGTCAGGGTCCTGAGGACACCCCCAGCTCCCCGCAGCCCTGCCAGGAACTCAATGGCCAAATCCCATGAACCAAACCCAACACGGGTCTTCAGGAGAAAGGGGGACGAAGGTCCATCTTCCTGTTTCCCTCACTGCTGCTGCAGTGTTGATTCTGTGTTGATTCTGTCACTTGGCCGGGGAAAGATCACCAGCAACAGAATGGGAGCAGTGTAGGGACTTGTATTACAAAGGTTGATGGCCTGAGTTAATGTCCCCAGGTTAGCAGGTCATCAAGACCACAGGGCATTGACCTGCTGCCACTCAGAGCCCTCAGACCTGGAGAAATCGTGATTAGTCCTGATGACTGCCAGAGCTGAGACAGGTGGAGACACTGACAGTTCCAGAGAGATACAAAAAGTACCCAAACCCTGTACATAGTCACCAATCCAAGAATAACCCAGGACTTTAGAGCTGCATCCCTTTGTGGTCTCTATGGCATCACACAGATCCTGGACCTATTACCTGGGCACAAACTTCACGTTGCCTGGATTTTTGGATAGATGGCTTAAACATACTGGCCTGGTGCCTGGTAGCTGCTCTTGTGAGTGTGAGAATATGAATGTGGCTGAGTGAGACCTGTTTTATTTCAGTTTTTATTTTAAACTGAATCACTTTCTTCCTCTTCCCTCCTCATCCCCACATCTCCTAGTGTTTTCCACCTTGTTTATACCATGTTGGAGCAGTATTTCCTATAGAGGAACAAGGAATTGTAAATAGGAGCACCCAGAAGCATAATCTTTCAGGTGGCAGCAGAGAAAGAACCATAAAAAATTTACTGTCAGGAGAAAAGATTCTCTTTTTCTAGTTGGGTTCTTCAAAGGCCACCGTGTCCCTCTTGCTGGCTTTGGTCAGCAGTGCCGGTCACACAGCTGGAGCTCTGGCCTACTCCACTGTAAGAGGCTTAGCTCAGGCTTCAGGATGCACATTGCAACCTTTCCATTTAAATCATTAAAGATAAATGGTTTTGGAGACATCTAGTCCATGACACTGCCTTAAGACTAAATATATCCATCCATTCTGTGTGGATGCTCATCAGACTGCATCTCCAGGACACCAGCTGCATCCCCAAACTGGGGGAGGGCTCCCAACCCTGACCGGCTTCTCCTAAGATCAGGGCCCCAGGATGCTGTCACATCACCACAGCCACTGCTCCTGAGCTGTGAGGAAGAAGCCGCGGCCTCATGCTGAGACTGAAAAGCAGCTTAGTGAGCCAAGGGCTCCCGGCTGCTTTCAGACACCCACGGACACGGTGGAGCTGTAACCCTCCCACCCCTTTCCAAGGCAGGCAGCGCAGTGCCTGCAGTGAGGTAGGAGCTGCGGCTGCCTCTCTGTGAGACAGCAGCTCCTGGTGGCTTTCCCCATTGTCTGGAAGATGGAACAATGGTGCTGTGTGGCTGCACAGCTTGTATGTCACCTCACTGTGGAGTAACTTAAGTCTCCATAGTAAACAGGAAGAGTAGTTTATTTCCTTCCTCTTTGCAGTTGCTTTTTATACACTTATGTGCTGCTATTTTGCCCCTCCTCAGCCTTTGCTTCTTGAGACTGAATTGTTTCTCATTGTGCCTTACAGTTTATGTCTTCTGAACTTCTTGTAGAGCAGCAGTTTAACATTTAAATGAATGGAGTGTTTATGAAATGAGCTGGACTGATAGGCATGGAAATGGAGACTTATGTCTTCACAGATTAGATGCCACTGTGGTAGGAGGAGTGAGAACTCCATAACTAACTTGTGATCTGGAACATCTCTAGAGGCAAGAATAGGATGTAATGATGAAATCCATCTAAGTGGTTCAGGTTTCCTCTTTAATCAGTAGCCTCTAAGCTATTTCAGCCTGCTGGCATTCATTTGTGCCAGATGTGGTGGTGGCTTTGTGATATGGACAAACCACTGCAATAGCAAGGAGCAGTGTTAACCAACTCATTTCAAATAAATTACCAGCCCTGTGGGGGCAGAGCATTCACACAGGGTTCATCTCTGGCCACATGGAAGGCTCTCCAGCCAAGCCAGTCACCTCAGGCCTGTGGTACAGCCACAGCGGAGAAAAAGACACTCTGAGGCCATGAATCATCTCATCCTAAGGTAGATATTTAAAATAGATCAGATAAGACATAACTTTAAATTGCCTATGGGGCAACAGGCTCAGATGTATTGATAGACACTGTAGACATCTAAAATTAGGTGAGCTGAGTCTCACCTGTGGAGTCAAACCAGTGACACACAGGTCAAAAGCCCCACTTCCTGTGGTGAACCTTCTGAGCACATCTTCTGCCTTTCTGAATTTACAGCCAGCTGAGAGAACTATGAGGGTCTTCCACCAAATGGCTAAATCTTTTCACTGATTTTTAGAAATAAAATTTACTAAATCCTTCTTTTTTAGTTTAGTGTCTAAATAGTAATTTTCCCAAACAAAAATAGTTGCTTTTTCACTTCCACTCATGCCCATGTGGAATTGGAAAAGCAAATGCTTGGATTAGGAAGCATAGATATTCATCATGACTAAAATAATGATATTCTGCAGAGGGGAATTTTAATGTCGATTCATCTGATACAGTTGAACTGTAAAAATTTATCTTGCAGATTCTTTGACAAATATGAACTTCAAAACACTGGTTTTTACTCCCACAGCATTTTCTCCCCCTTCTCTAATTTTTGTTCCTTAGCTAATAGTTCATTAGTAAGGGAAAAAGTTCTCTCAATGCCACGTCACATCTGTTGACCCATTTCAGTGTGAGTGCATATATAACCACTTGTTTGTTTGCTCTTCTACAGGTGTTGCTGCTGTGCAGATATGGGCTATGGTTAAATTTCATAATGGAAAATCTGACAGGCAGTTAACTAATCCATGAGTCATATTTCGTAATAGCCTAAAGGTCTCTGATGTTCGACCTTCATTTGATACCCTTGCCATCAGGCAGTTTATACATAACCCATCTGAAGAACATTCTTTATATAGATGACTGCATGCTGCCCTTTTATACCTGCAAGGATGGGCACTGCACTCACTGAGCCAGGGCAATCTGCTGGCTCTCTGTGAGCGGGACTGGAGAGCTGCACTGCACGAGGCTCACCTGGGGAACAGGAACAGTGGAAATCTCTGCTTAGTTTAAGCCTTCTGCAGGGCCTAGCTGAAAGGTGAGGAGAGGGGTGGGGAGTTGGTTTTGGACTCCACTCACCCTAACTGGACTTCTGATTGGAAAAACTCCAGTAACGAAAGTAGCACTGGAACTTCCAGCACTAACAACTCTGCTGATTTCACCTGTGTGTGGCTCACTTCTGCTTGGGCAGGAGAGACAGAGAACGAGACATCCTTTTGTCTGACCATCCCAAACAGGGGGCCCTCCATTGCTGACAGCGGCAGAGTCCAGCCAGCATTACCAATGCCAGAGTCTTAAAAGGAGCACCTAAAGTGGAGAAGGCTCCCCTGGAGAATCATCCCCTTTATTTTATAGCCAAAGGGTGAAAAAGCAACACAGTGCTTACAAAGGGACCATAACATTGTTGGTTTTCAGGACTTCTCAAGTCTCAGAGGCAGCAAAGGATGTTGGCATCGCTGCTGTTTTCGAAGCTAAAATAAGGCAGACACATGACTTCAGTAACTGCATGTGAAGTTTACATACTGTGACTCATCGTAATAAAGAAACCTAAACAAAACCCCAGTGTGTCATTGAAGCTGGAGTATGTTTTCCATACTAAATTCTTTTAGGTTTGCTTTGGCTTCTTTTTTACAGATGTAGAACAGTAGAGTATCTCAGGGATATTAACTCTTGGCTGTTGCAGGATAGAGAGTTCTGGTCTTTGTGAATGGACCTATATGAAACACAGTAGAGGGTTATCTTATTTTTTTAAACCCTCTGGCACAACTTTTACAGCAGTGCCAAATGCAGGTCAACAAGAGCAGCTGAGAAGAAAAATGGAAAGAAGAAAGCAAAGGAGAAAGAAGAGTTGTATTCCAAGATTTAACAGGCTATCTCTTTAAGAAGCTCTGCCATTTCCAAGTAACTCTTTTGCAGTTATCTCTAGGATAGCACCAGACACCAGGAGTGACGTATATGTAGCATTTGAGTTGCCTGCTGTATGTGGAAAACTAAGGAGGGATTGGCACAGCAGGAGGGGGAGCATGGCCAGGCTGGCTGTAGGCACCAGGGAGGAGGTTTGTCATCCTGCTGAGTCAACAGGAGACACGGCACCTCCAACGGGGCTCTTGCCTGCTGGTTCTTCAACGTTAGGCAGCTGAAGTTATGTGGTAGGAGCCTATAATGATGGGTTCATATGCATGCTCACTTATGCATGAATTCGTTTTGCATGGATGATCTGGATTACCAGCTCCAAAACGCTTCAGCTGGAGTGAACCTGGCGCTGGACTGGGCAAGGCTCACTGTGGCTGTTTCTTAGGGCTCTCCTTGCAGCCCTTCTCAAGCCAAAGCAAAAGGTGAGAAAAGCCCAAAGAAAGGTTTCAGTTGGATCCAGGTTCATTTTGGAGGGGCAGCAGCGTTTGGAATCTGACAAGGGAGTTGCTAAAAAGGGGTCAGGAGAAAGGAAAGGATTACACAGCAGATATATCCACCCCACTGTCAGCAGTTCTACCTCTTCACCCACCTCTGCCTTCCACTCCCACAGGAACTGATTCTTGGCTGGTATTTTACTGGTGTGAATTCCCATTTATCAGAACCCGGTAATAGTTGATGCTTCTTACTGTACAGGTCCAGCTGTACAAGTTTCTGTCTTGTCATTTCTGGTATCTAGACTATTCCAACAAGCAGGAAGAGTTAGGGTTTTTCCATCTTTGCAAATAATTTCCCAAGAAGTCATCACCAAAAGTTGCATAAACACAGAGTTATCCTTGTCACACTCAGGCCAAATGAGAGTATAGCTAGAATCAGAAAGTCAAGAGGGTTTTTTCATGAGTGGTACTAATTATATGAGTAGTACTGAGATAAACCTGGCAGAAGCAGTGTGGTTTAAACTCTAGAGCTTTAGCTTTAGAGAACTTTCCATCCTGTTCACCTGCTCCCTTATTCCACCAGCTCAGGACCCAGCCTTGTAGTGCCAGCCTTACAGAAAGATTCTTGCTGCTGTCATTTAGGGTCCCAGCAAGAGGAAGGGCCCAGCTATACAAATCCCACTGGTGGGATAGGGCTGCTGACACAAATGTAATATAATAAAATAATGCATTAAAGAGCTGTATAACCCTTGTCTGATGATCTGAGGGACTCCTCTCCCAGACTGCCCCTCAGTACCCACTGAACTCTCACCTCCATCATGACACTGGATCATGATTTATATAACAAACTTCTGGTTCAAAGTGCCAGGATAGAGGAACTCCATTGTATGACAATTCTGCAATATGCTGAACTCTTCCTTTGGCTGAACTTTTGTCTTTTTAAAAATATTTTTTTCAAAGTCATCTTAATATCAGAAGAGAATTTTCATTTTGTCCATCTTTCCACTTTTTTATTGCAGTATTGTCTGTAATTAAAATACAGGCACATCACTACCTGACATTTTTCTGTCTCTTTTCCAAACAATACCTGGAACTGAAAATTAATAAAAGGAGATACACCTTTTCAGTTCTTTGTTTAGCTCCTCTGGCTTGTTTTCAGCTTTTTACAGTGCTTTCCAGGCTCTCAGTTTCACCTCCCTATTTTCTGGTTTCCTGAGCTTATGTGGTGACTTTGATGCTGCAAAAGGGCAAGGTAAAGCACCAGATTAAAAAAAAAAAAAA
>VYZQ01065976.1:0-13542 GCA_013400655.1 Mystacornis crossleyi
CGGGCTGCTGCTGGCGCTGCTCCCCGGCGGCCCCTCCGCGTCCGCCCGGCCCCTCGCAGCGGCCACCGGGCGGGGCCCGGCCCGGGAGCCCTGCGGTGGGATGGCGGCTGGGGTAAGCGCTGTGCCCGTGGTGTGCGGGTGGTGAGCGGCCCCTCGGCTGGGGGCCGATGGCGGGCACAGGGCAGGTCCGTGTGAGGGCGCAGCAGCCCCCGCGGTGGGCTGTGCTCGGGAGCGGGGCCCGGCTGAGCAGCGGCCGCTTCCGAGGCACTGGGACTGGGGGCAGCGGCCGGAAAAGCTGCTGGGGGTTGGCGTGGTGAGGCAGCCAACAGGTTTTGGACAGGGTCCTCAGCACAAAAAAGATAAGGAGCTACTGGAGAGAGTCCAGCAGAGGGCCACGAAAGCGATGAGGGATGTGGGGCATCTCTCTTACGAGGAGAGACTGCGGGAGATGGGGCTGTTTAGTCTATAGAAGAGAAGACTGAGAAGGGATCTCATTAATACATATAAATATCTCAAAGGTGAGTGTCAAGAGGATGGTTCCAGACTCTTTTTACTGGTACCCAGTGACAAGACAAGGAGCAGTGGCCATAAGGTAAAACACAAGAAGTTTCACGTCAACATGAAGAACTT
This sequence comes from Mystacornis crossleyi, assembly GCA_013400655.1. Taxonomy (NCBI): domain Eukaryota; kingdom Metazoa; phylum Chordata; class Aves; order Passeriformes; family Timaliidae; genus Mystacornis; species Mystacornis crossleyi. Next base: position 631 of record VYZQ01065976.1, read on the forward strand.
CTTTATACTGAGGGTGGCAGAGCACTGGCACAGTGCCCAGAGGGGTCATGGAGTCTCCCTCTCTGGAGACATTCCAAACCTACTTGGATGTGTTCCTGTCACCTGCTCTAGGTGACCCTGCCTTGGCAGGGGGTTGGACTGGATCTCCAGAGGTCCCTTCCAACCCTAACGATACCGTGTCTGTGCTTCAGCGTGCTTCTGAGCAGAGGCCCTTGGTGTTTATCTAGTTGCAGCACCCCTGCCCACTGGTGTCAGCCCCCAAAGAAGAGTGCCATAGCTTTTGGGATGAAGCCTTTATGTTTCATGCTTTCTCTTTATCTAGGTTTGTGTCTGTCAAGCCATCTCAAAATGTGTTGACGTAGTTGTTTTTTGCCCATGTGGAGAATACCTCACTGTGCAGTGGGGGTTAGAGTGAGTCACAAATGGTAGTTTGTGGCGGGATTACAGAAAGACTAGTAAACAGGAAATAGTATTGCAGGAAAAAGAAAACAAAAACCCTCAAAACCCCCAACAAACAGCACACCAACTTACTTTACCAGAAGAATAAATTAATGTAAAACTTAGGAAAAAGTTTCCTGACAATAGTATTTCATTAAATTAATTACTTTTGAAGCATGATGTGAGTGCAGGTCCGTGGAATTGGCACTGCTTGCTGATGAGGAGCCCGTTGTGCTGTCCTCTGGTATTATGAATGCACTCTGCAGCAGAGTGGAAGACTTGTGCTGAATACTCAGGCTGTATTTTCCACTGAGAGCTGAATGTCAGATATGGCAGAAGGAAGAACAAGGAGTGCTGTTCTATCTTTTGTAGTTGACGCACATGGACATACGAACACCATCGATTTTGTGCATCAGCTATTGTAAAACCACACAGGAATAAATACTTGGAGCCTGTGGAAATCAGGAGCCAGTTGTGTGCTGATTTTGTAGAAAGCAGGAAATGAAGCTTGTTAGCTAGAAAGCCACATTTTCTGCATGTCTTTATACACGCTTAAACCACGGTCCACTTTTGTTGCAGGCTGACTTGCAATACAACTGTTGACATTTAACATTCAAATCTGTATATATGCTGATATAATGCATAACAGTAATATTTGGGATTTATATTTATAAACAAGATTGCATTTAACATAAAAGACCATATTAGTGTTTTATATTTTCATCAGTGTTCTAAACTGCTATTACATCGCTTTAGTGGGCTGGTACACATTTCCTTAATGCAAATAGGGCCCTAGACTGCTCTAGAAATGCCTGGCAGGGACTGATGCCCTTTTAACGTGATTTTTGTTGCTGCATCTCCATATGTATAGATGGAAAGGCACACATAAAGCAGTTTTGATCTCCTTATGGACCCTTCATTCAAGAGTGGGGCACAATGATCCGTGTGGGTCCCTTCCAGCTCGGAAGGGACTGATTCTGTGTATATTAATAATAATAATAGTTCTGTCTGATTTATACACCTGACGGTTTTTTGTTTAAGCTTGCCACTGGAGTGTCCTGTTCTTTCTGTGTTCTTGATGTGCTTGGTTGCTCAAAATTCATGGTCAAATAGATTGTTTGACCACTGAAAATAAATAATAATGGCATTAGAGAACTTTACCATACCTCAGCTTCTGTATAAGAATACTGGAGACCAGGAAAACCTGTACAACAAGGTATTTGGAAATAGCCTCTGCTGAAGAACTCAGTGCCTGGGATCTCTCAGAGCAGTCCCCCAGAGCTGCTCAGAGTGTGCTGCATGTACATGGTGATGTTTGTTTCTGAGTCCCTTCTTTCTCTGAAAGAGTTGCTTTCAATCCTGTATGGACATGTTTTCCAGAGGCTCCTTAAACCCAAGGGCTTCTGGTGCATCTGAATTTGTGAGATATCTTGCATTTTCTGCTATGTTGAGGGAAAGTGCCTGATACAAAGTGAGAAGTATTTTCGTACAACGGTAAAAAAAGTTACAGCTCTAGCAATAATCAGGAATGGCTTCCCTGAGCAGGCAAAGAAGAAAATTGCCCCTAGCATGCTGTACTGTAACAGTAGTGTTGACATAAGCCAGTACTTAACATTACTCACATGCAGTGCTTGGTAGCAAACAGAAACAGCAAGTGTGGGTGACATCACTAGGCAGAGTTAGGTCCCAGTTAATCAGCCCATGTTTCTAACTCTCTATTAGCTCTTGCAAGGAAGCGTTTTTGATAAATGAGAACTTGCTTATATGACTACTACATCTTGATCAAAACACTGGGCAGTAAAACTCCTTAAAATCACTGGTTTCTTCTGCTTAAGTTTTGAGCTGTGGTTTCTCTAGCAGTCTCTGCAGTCCCGGCACAGGTAGGAGGCTGTCACAGATTGCCTTGCAAGCTGCAGTTTTAGCATGTGGCCCCTTTGAAAGGCTCTGTGTAGTTCTCCAGGGGAAAAATGAGTGTAATGTCATTGGACTTGATCATCTAATATGGACACATTCCTGCTGCCTCCCAGTGATCAGATTTTCTGTGTCCTCAAATATGCTTTTGAAAATGGCAAGAAAAGATTATTTAATGAAAGCAAACTAATAGCCAACCCAGCTCCACTATTGTGCAGAGACTCATCCTGATAATATGAAGTGTAAGTACAATTTGAGCCCCAAGTGTGCATATCCACACTGGGCAGCAGAGCCTCATACTGCTTAATAAGCTGTGGGAGACCTCCAGAGCCATGTTTTATCTCTTCTGGTAGTTAATTTTGGAGAAACTCGAGGCTTTGTGGGATAGGGGTCTGTGGAATTGTGAAGTATAAATTCAGCGTAAAAGTTCAATAATAGAGATTTATGAAAACAGTTCTTTTTTTAAAATTGCTCTCTTCCAGGTTTTTGAAGATGATGTGTGGCTTCAGAAAGAGATGGGATGCCTAGGAATGGCAGGTATGCAACTGTTTCCTCTCTCTTTTCAGCACTATGGGAGTCCCAGGACTCACAGGGCATGGATGTGATGGTGAGCAGGGGCCTGGAACTGCGCCCTGGTGGCCTGCTGACATCAGTGGGACTCAGTCCTGAGCCACAGGGGAGTGTTTGCACAGAAGTTAGGAACAAGGGGGCTTTAGGTTCCCGGAACGGCTCATCTAGAATGAAGCCCTTGTGAGAAGACCTCAGTTCATATCCTGCTCTGAATCATTTTCAGGAGAAGCCCTTTTTCAGTATTAAACATAATGGTTTAGGGGAGTACCCTCTGATGTCCAGAGTTCCCAGGTTTGTGAAAAACCCATATTACTTAAAGTTGATCAAGACCTCATTCATTTTTAGAAGCTGGCTTAACCCCTGTGCATTTACCAACAGTGTTGCAATACTTAATTCTTGAAGCTATTTTTAAAGACCTCCAGAAGTGCAATAGCTAATACACTTTGTCGTGGACCAAAGACTGATTTTTAAAGACTGTTAGGTGTAGTGGGTTAAAAACCGATAGATGTGGTGGGTCTAGAAGTACCACTGGGATGCTAGGACTCTGCACAGCAGGTGTCAAGTATTCTTGTCAGTGATCTCAGGTACAGTGAACGTCTCCAGTGGTAGTTGCCTAACCTGATCGAAACAAGGTACCCCAAAACTTAGACAAGTCCCTTAGAGCTTGGAGTAGCTGCATCTGTGGGCTGACTGCCACAGGCTCTTTGTGTAAATCTGAGCAAATCACTCAGTTTCTCTGAGTCTCTGGTCTTTAATTTCTATATGTGTATTATAAGTAGTGTTCTACCTCACCTGAGTGTGGTGGAGATGAGTATATCCTGAAAGTTTAGAATGTCCTCAAATAGCACATTAACAGGGCAACCCAGTGTGTGAAATAAACCTCTCCATCACTATGGTTCCCCCAGAGATGATTTTATGAGATACATTTGCCAAGAAATTACATGCTTTGAAGCAGTCATCAAGTGCGATACCTCTAATTTGCCCTGTGCCATGGCTAATTCACAAATGAGTTGATTAATTTAAATTTGAAAGCAAGTAATTCAGATTTGGTGAGCTTGTTTTTTTTCCAGTGTTTATTCAGTGTCATCTTTGCTGTGTATATCTTGCTTTGTGATGGGTTGCAAATTATTCATACCATCCACTGAAACAGGAAATGAGTGTGGTTTTATACTTAAGAAAAACCTTCTGGCCCTAAAAAAACGTTGAGGATTTTGACATGCACTATCTTTTTGTTAGTGGTTAAAATAGTGTGGTCAGCAGGACAAAGGAAGTGGCGTCCCTTTGAACTGGACACTGGGGAGGCTGCACCTCAAATCTTGTCTTCAGCTGGCCCTTCAAAAGAAAGACACTGGGGTGCTGGAGCATGCCCAGAGGAAGGCAGCGAAGGTGATGAAGAGTCTGGAGAATGAGTCTTTCGCAGAGGGAGCTGGGGTTGATTAACCTGGAGAGAAGGAGCCTCAGGGGGGACCTTAGCACTTCCTATGCTACCTGAAAGGAGATTGTAGTGAAGTGGGGGTCAGCCTCTTCTCTCAGGTAACAGGTGACAGGATGAGACAAAATGGCCTCAGGTTATGCCAGAGGAGATTTAGTTTGGATATCCGGAAAACTGTCTTTATTGTAAGGGCTACCAAGCATTGGAAAAGGCTGCCCAGGGAAGTGGTTGAGTCACCATCCCACCCCCAGAGGTATTTAAAAGAGGTGCACTTGGAGACGTGGTTTAGTGGTGAACTTCACAGTGCTGGGTTTGCAATTGGACTTAATCTTAAGGGTCGCTTTCAACCTCAATGATTCTGATTCTGTGAAATTCTGGCATTTTATTAGTAGGTCTATATGTGTTAAAGAGGTGTTGCTACAAGTACTAAATTATATGCTTGAGTTATCACTGAAAATTGTCCCATTCCAGTTAACATCAATTTTTAACATATTTAAAAATTAAGTTTTTAGTGATTTGCTTAATCTGAGTACTAGATTCTTTAGTTTTTACTGAAGAAATTCTCAAAAGCAGAGAGATGGGAACTCTTGCATAAAACCTTTGTCACTGAGACTGGCAGTGTGCTGAAGTGTGAAATAGTTTGTGACAGCACACTGATCTCAGTGTTTCTGTTGGAAGCTTTTTCGAGTTGTTTCTGCATAAGATAAAAAAAGACAACCCCAGAATATTCCCATGAATGGGGAACACAGTGGATTTTTGAGAGTTATATTTGAGTCTGCTCTGGCTTATTCAAAACAGGCCTGGAAAGTAGATTTGTTTTTTATTGTTGATGCTCATAGTTTCTTTGACATTGTAACAAGAAAAGCTAATGGCAACATTCAAAACTGAATACCGTAAATTGCTACCTTTGCCTGTTCATCGTTGTGTGTAATTGAAAGGACTTCAAATTGGATCTTGTATCCTGGATGGTTTTCAAGACAGGGAGTAATTTAGAATAACAACAACAAAAATATAGCAAGCAAGTATATTTAACTCCTTTCTTCCTCACTGAAATAAAGCAAGATTGTTCAAAGCTTTGCAGATAAATTTGTGGTGGGTAAGCAAATGAGACTGCGGAGTCTGAATTGAAATATTCAGCCCTTGAGAGCCATAAATTAGAATTAATATCTTAGTTAAATTGCTTTTTTTTTGCTCTCAGAATTTTTAATTCTGAACTTGAAATTTCACAAACTTGTTAGAGTCTTTGCTTTCCTACTGCAATTTGGCATTCTACTTCTTAGAATGTGCTGTGAAGGTAGGGGAGCCTTAAGGACATACTGGACTCTTTGATGCAAACCTATTGTAAGACTATTTTAATTTTCTCTCATTCTATTTAATTGCCCTAGCCAAGAGTAACCTTCACCTTAACTTCTATCGTGATGTCGTGTGTGCTGTTCTAGCGGTGGGCTGTTGGTACCACTGACACGTTCAGGACTCGGCCTGCTGAGTCCAGTGGCCAAGGCTTGGATTGTGCCAGGTCCATGTCCTTACACAGAACTAATTTCAAAGCAAAGGACAGTATGCTGATCATGATCAGAGGACAATTTCTTTGCTTAGAATACCCATCCTTCTGCCCCCAGTCTGTACGAACACAGACCCACTGTCACCACGCTCTTTACAGGGCAGGTGCCTTTTGTACCAGGTTGGATCCCCAGTATTTGCACTCCCTGAGCAGCAAGTGAATGCAGTGAGGGCTGGCAGTGGGAGCTCTCCTTCCTAAGCATATTGCCTGGAGTGTGGCAGCTGGAAGCCCAAAAGAGCAATATGTCACCACCCAAGGCAATAGTGCACAAAGCTGGAGTGGCAAATAACTACCTAGGGAGAACAGCAAAGAAAATTGAACATTAAGTAGCAGAGACCATTCTGATCAACTGTGCATTTGTCATTTTGTATGTTAGTGGAATGCACATGTGGGAGACTGAGTGAATACTACAGGAACATGAGTGGTAAAATGTTACACCAATCTTCTAGCTGTTGCAGCTATGTTAATATTTGTTTTCATGTTTTCATTTTGAAATTCAGTACAAAGTCTGCCTACCAGCACTAGTAATTAGCTAGAAATATGCATGGTTTTGGCATATCTGTTTATATTGGGTTTATATAGAACTAGATCATGGGAAAACATTTTACTAATGTGCTAATTTAAAATAAGATGAAATATTAAACAGCTTGATAATACCTTGTAAAAATCTGGCATTTTTAATTAAAAAAAAACAGAACAAAGAACATTTCTTCTTAAAGATGGTGATACTGTCTCACATCTCAAAAGGAAGTGAAATTTCTGTCTTTCTTTGATGAACTGTGTGATTTGGTATCTTTGGAGATGTTTACAGGAAAGTCCCAGATTAAGTCCCACGCTCTGTTAGTTTGCATGCTAGGAAATGTTTTGGCCTGAGGCGCTGTAGTCCGGGAATGCCTGGTGGCAGCCTGGCCAGCCCAGCTGAGAGGGGGCTGCTTGGGCTGTGTGTAAACTGAAACTGTTCCCCTCCATTGCAGAGATTTTCTTTCAAAAAGGAGTGGGAATAGTTGCCATTTAGAAACCAATGAAAGTGATGACCATGCAGCCTGATAATGGCTTTTCAGAAAACAGCCAGAAGAATGGCAAGGATTGAAGCTGCAGGAAGAAAAGAGTGGAAGGAGCAAGGAGACCTCGGAGTCACTGTCGGAAGTGGGATGCATCTCTGAAGGGGCACTGTCGATGGCACCGTGGAAACAAATTTTACTTCTGAGCAGCATGGTATCCAAAAGAAAGCTCTATGCTTCTCAGTGAAAGGTTTCAGCAGCCAAGTGTTAGTATTTTCCAAGGTCAGGTAAATCTATTTGTTAAAAAAAACCCAAATTTCAGAGCAGAAATCTAGAATATATATGAAAACCACAGATTTATTATGCCTGTACCGTCCATTCTCAGATATTCAGTGTCCAGCTTTTCAAGCAGCCAGCAAACATCTACAATCCTACATCTACAATAGGAACTTAGCTGAAAAGAGACAGCAGGTGATTGATAAATACAATTATGTTGGCTGATGTTGATTATGCAGGAAGTTACATGGAAAAGTAGTTAAGTTCTTGTGGATCAGCTGTGGCAGTGACAGTTAAGTATGTGTGGATCAGGAAAAAGTTATTTTATTTAACTGACAATCAATACTAGAAAAAAGAATGCTACAGAAAAATACAGCTTTACTGGCGATGGATCCAGGGTATTATAGAACAGCCTATATTGTTAAAAATTAATAGGAAGGATGAGAAAAATTCTGGAGAAAGGCAGTGGCACATGTTGCTGTATGGACATGCATCATATTGGTTGCAGCTGTTTAAACCAAACCTTCCACTGAGTACTGCGAAGATACAAGTGGATTTGCAGAAACATCCTTGTCATCATCATCAATGTTGAAGCTGCTTAACATAATGTTAAAAACTTGGAAAATTCCCAACCTTCAACAACTGATGATGGAGCAGCCAAATAACATGCCTGGAGACTTCTGCTGGGAGCTGGGCACATTATCTTGGGATTATAAGTGATGACAAAGCACAGCTTGAAAACAGACTCATCGGTGTAATTATTAATCCAGAGATTCATTCAGAGTCAGGGAACATGATCAGTTAATTAAATTGGTTACTGTGGATTTGATACTCTCTAGAGGGGGAGTATCAGGCTTTGCTGTCACATGTAAAGTGCAGTTGGATGTTCTCATAGCGATGTTATACTACACAGGACACAAGATCAAAAGATACTCTATGAAGCAATTACACACTCTTGTTGGCTGACTGTCCTCATCCAAAATTCAAAATGAAATGATCTGCTAAACAAGAAGCACTTTATAAAAGTAGTAGTTGCTCATCATAATTCATACAATTTGTCATTTTGGCTTCTGACTCTTACAAAGCCCTACATAGAAGCTCATTCAGGGTTTCTGTTTACTGTAAAGGAAAGTGCATTTCCTGTAGTCGGGCAAGAAAACAAAAAGGAGAAATGGTGCTCCACCTTCATAGGAATGGGGTGACAGTTGCATTAATGTATGAGACGACAGCGTATATAAAATTAATCTTTTTCAGTGTATGAATATATTTATACAAAACTGCAAAGAGGCTTGATTCAGTAGTCAGAAAGAGATTTAGAGCCACTGGACGTGAGATACAGTATGTTTGGATCTGCTGGGTCATGCTGTGGCTAAGTGAGCTCAGATTGGTGTTTAGCAGGTTTGTACTCCACTGAAAATTCATCCCTGGTTTCATTCTGAGTGATTTGGACCATGGCTTAGTCTTGAAATAGAAATATGCCATGCATGACTGTCTTGAAAATTCCTACACCGAAGATATATGGACATTTTTTGTAATTATATATATTCCTGTTCTCACCGAGTTTGCCATGTTGTTTTTACAGTCCCTAAGTTAGTCCGAGTCTGTTGGATTGTTTAACGGTGGTTTAAATATTTAAGTAAACTTAGAGAAGTGAATTAAAACTGGTCTTAAAATATAGACACCAGCTTTCCCTGGCCTATATATCCGCAATTTTGTCCAGTATAAACTACTCCCAAATAAACATGGGAAGACAGGGAAGCTCCCCAAGTGCTCGTGTCACCTAGGTGTTGTAAGCAACAGGATTACATCTCATTCATTATGTTAACAGAATTATTTTCAGTGATTCGCGTGCATCAGTGCTTTAAGGCTCCTTTTAAGGGTGCAGTTCTGAATGCTCTTTTCGTGCTTTTTCTATTTGCAACTAATTGTATTTCCCTATATTGTTCTTCTTACAAAGCAGTGGCTTTACAAAAAAAATGCTGCTTCTCATATTCATGAGATTTTAGTGTCTTCAGCTTTTCATATTTTATTAATATGTAATAGGCTTTTTCATAGAAAAGTAATTTCACAAAATTACTTGCCTTTCAGTGGGAGTTTTTGTTCGTATTAATATATATTTCTGATGATTGATTTAAAAATAAGTAATAAATGAGAATAATACTAAGTAAAGAATGAAAAATGTATCTTCTTTAAACGTAGACAACCAGCTATCATTTTAAATTTTCATATTTTTCTCTTAATTCAGCAGCTTTACCTTTTCGCAATTTAACATATTAAATTATTTATTTTTAGTGTAAACTTCTTTTATTAATGTCATAGGTGCTTTTACTTTAGTAGATGAAAGTGATATGATTCAAAACTATGCCTGTTGCTTTTTGCAATATCACTAACATTTCATAAAAAATTAAAGAGTATAAGCTGGCATTTATATTGCTTATTACTAAATTAAGGAGCATTTGATTTTATGGCACTTCACTTCAACTGAAATGTTGTTGAGACCCATCCTCAACTGAGAAGTATTTCAGTTCTGAATATGTATTGGCAAGGTCAATGCATAATTGGAAGATTGTATCTCTGAAGCAGAACGCTTTTAGCACTGATGCCCCTCATATTGTGGATTGTTTCAATTCTTTATGCTTTGCTGAAAGTTTCTTCGTGTTGAAAATATTAACAGTTGATTTATGGCTTATGCATTTAATGCTTTAAATGGCAAGAAGTTTTCTGTGGGCTATATGGGAGTTCCTTAGGGAAGAAACAGTTTTGTTCTGACGCCTGCTGGGTTTTGTGGGACAAATCCCATCTCTGTTTCCTGGCTGGCCTCAGTCTCTGTTGACAGTCATGATTTTGAGTGCCTTGAGAGAGAGTATCTGGCTCTGTGTGCACGCAGAGCACTGGTGCCATGAGCCCCATCCCTGGCTGGACTCTGCACCAAGCGGCTGCCCTGCAGGACCTAGCCTTAGCTCTAATGCTGAATGTTGCCTTGGTTTTCAGCAGTGCCCTTACCAGTGGTCATTCAGGCAAGCAAAGCCCCTCACCAGCTCTTGACCTCTGCAGCCTCAGACAACCAGTGGAGCCATTCTGTGTTTGCCTTGATACCCTCATGGACAAAGAAGGTGTTGTTCAAACGAGAGTCTGATGTCAGCCGCCTTGTGGTCAGTAAAAATGGTTTGCCACTTTTAGTATTTCTAAGGATTGTAGCAATTCTGTAAAAACTGAATGTTGGGAATTTACTATCCAATTAATATATTTCTAGTTCTGTCTAGGTGATTGTGCTCATTTGTCATGACTTTAGCAACACCAATTAGTTCTGGGACTTTCGAAGAATTACTGTGACAGATACAGCTGTGTGATTGCTGTGTAAATTCTGATCGACACTTAGTAATGAAAAGAATCTGTATAGTCTGATGAATTTTGTGCATAGTGTATTTTTTTTCTTTTGTGAATTGTGATAGTTAAATGATGGATATATCAATTAAGATTCTAATAATTACTTGTGGGAATAAGTTGTTCATATACATTTGGACTAGAAAAAAGATTTAACTGCTGGGATAATAAAACTCCTAAATTTGAAGGCAATTGGTACCTCTAATTTTTTAAATTAATTTCTTTATTTATATAATTTAACTTGTTGCTGAAGTTTGTGAATTATAATGTTTTCATACATTACGTAGATTTTTTCCCCTTCCTTCATAGACTGAAGATGCGTCCAATATGTCAGTGTCTCCTGAATTTGGAATAACCCTTCAAAAATGTGGTATGGTAAGTTTTCTCATATTTGTCTTGTAAATTTGGTAGGAAGTTTGTACCCAAATGACCGTTAAAAAGTGGAACCTAATTGTGCCCATGCTGAGTATTTGGGAGTATGTGCATGTTGATGTTATGACGGTCCCGCTTTCTCTGAGAGGCACCGTTTTGCAATGTTGATTCACAGCAGAAGTCAGTGAAATCTCTCAGGCTTCAGGGCATTTTGGATTGTGATTGAAGTAAAAACCTGACTTTGAATTTCTAAAACTGTACATGGACAAATCCCAATGAACTCCAGAGTAACCAGCCAAGAGGCTGGGTAGAGATAGAGACAAATTTTACAAGATGAGATAAATCATCTTAGATATTCCTGTGGCCCAACCATGGGTGCCCTGACTGTGCTTTGACTGTGTCAAGTGTGGACTTCTTTTGAAGGATAAAGCACTGAGCCCTCTGTTGCTGTTGTGTCTTTGGGCATCCTAACACACAACCATAGAAAAGCCGTTGTATCATAGTCTGCATATTCAGTGGGACTCACCTACAGCACAGTATTTAATGAAAAAAGATTTCATTTGACTTGTGTAAATGCTTATGAGGAGCAACGACAAATTGTTAGAATTTTTTAAACTTCGAACGTTATTTTTACTGAGACTGTTATTTTTCCTTTCTTTTTTTTTAATCCCTTTTTTTCTTTTCCCTTTTTTTGCACTGGATGAAGCAAGTATGAATTTTTACAATTACAGACAGTTCATCTTAGCTGTCTCCTGGAGAGAGGGCGAGCACATCCAACTTTAGGACCAGTCTGAATTCAGCCACTGAAATGCTGCCTGTGAAGGTAGAGGGTTCAGTAACCAGTACAGAAGAGGTGACATTATAACCTTCACCAGATCCATTGTGTAGAGAAAAATGAATATGCATCACATCTCATGGCACTAATTACCTCTAATGGTATTGAAATGGCAGCGTATCATGATTAATGAGGGTGAATAGTGAGCATTTCAGATATAAGAAGTAGTAACACAGAATCTTCTGCTTTTCTGGCTGTGGATTCCCAATTGCTATACCACAGCCTCTCAGAAACAGACTTTGAGACAGTCCCATGTTGTTTTTCTGCTGTTCACAACACAGTCTCACACAGGCTCATTAAAAGCTGCAAAATAACTGCTGTAGGAGATGAAAAGTAATCTGTTGTAGATGCTGGGTTTATCAGAAAATGTTTTTGTAGTGCTATTAGTTGCAAATTACTGAAAACTATACAATTTTATGTGATTGTCTTCCAGCTGCAAATGCAGTTCGCATTTAATTTTTCTTGGCTTACCTTGTCTTCTACTTCAGTTCTATTTTGAGTGAATAAAGGCTTTTATGCTAAGAGACAGACTGGCCAATATGGTGGTCTTCAGCTGTTTTAAATAGAAAAAAGTGAATTTTGCACGTTTTCCTCCTCCTGCAATTAGTGGCTCCTCAGAGCATCGAGGTGTCCTATGTTTACTTCTTGGAGTCAGGATTTTTCCAACATCTTAATGTAGAAATAGCCTTATTGAAACTGAGGTGTTTAAATTTTACTAGTGCTGCCAGCACCCACTCTCTTCCTTCTTTTCAGAAATGTGTTTCTTTAAGAGCTTCATTCTATAGTATGACATGAACTTTTCTGTAATAGTACTTCACAATGACAATAATCCTTAACAGAGCTGAAATAAATCTTTAAATTTAATTGCTTCTCTTCTAACACTTTTACCTGTCTTGTTTCTTAATCTCCTAAGCATTCATGCATTGGAGGTTACCAATGATTCTATAATCTTTTTTCCTCCCTCCTTTCCTGTTTCTAGTTGTTCTTATTCCTGACAAAGATCCTCCATTCCTTTCAACCTCCATGGCAACTCCTCCTCTCTTTTCTCCTGTGCTGTACATGCTCTTGCTGTGGTTCTTTCATGCCGCTCTCCGAGGTACCCAAAGTGAGAGTGATTGCCTGTGGTTTATGG
>VYZQ01065976.1:36709-49783 GCA_013400655.1 Mystacornis crossleyi
CACAGCAACTGGGGTGCAAATTTTTTTTCTGGTTATCAGGAATAAGGATTTGAATTCTGATCTTTGTTTCTTCAATGTGCATTAATATCATCAGTGATTAAGCAAAACAGATGGGATTGGGGATGGAACGTTTTCATTGTTCTGTGCCAGTTTGAGGAAAGTATTTCAGTACGTATTGGACCAGAGAAAGAAAATACAGAATCTGATAAATACTAACCAAGCTGGTGCAATTCCAGCCCTTCCTTCTATTTATTATTTTTGTATTTATGTAAAGCAGAACAACTTCACTGGGAGGAAGCTAGAATCCTTAGTCAGAATATTACNTATTCTGTCCTTTGAAGAACCTGGGAGCATGCTTCAGGCTTTGGAAGAGTAAGAATTCACTGCTATTACATCACATTTATTATTTTTATCATCAGCCAAACCTTTGAATGTGTTTTGAGTATCTGCTCTTTATTGTTTTTTTTATAGTGTCTGTTTACACGTTACTGCACTACCTTAGGTTTTTGACCTGTTTTAAATGATCATCTGTGGGAAGAAAAAACCATCATATTTCATATTGATTCACACGTTGAAGTCACAACTCCATCTAGGCCTTAGATGTGCAAGTTTTCCAATCCAGATAACCACCTTGCTTTGTCTCTCTGTGGTTCACTAGGTGAAGGGAAACTTCTTGGTATGCAAGAAAATACTGAAATGCAGTATCCTACTATTGCTTAACAGATTTTGCTTTCAAGAGTGTGGCTTTTGTTCTAGAGAAGAGAGCCGCTGCTGAGTGCCAGCATTACTGTTCAGCAGTGTATTTTGAAAACACCTGGATCAGAGTCTAAAGTGCGACAGTTTGTAGCGTTGCCGGAAAGATACCATGTACCTGTGGCTGGTGGGACCACTTGCTAGAGCACAGAAACACTCCTGATACTGTTGAAAGGCTTTTTGACAGAAACATGCCGCTGTTAAAGGTCATCTGTTCTTCAGCTGAATTTTATAGAAAGGTCTGATGTGAGGACGAGCAGATGTTGTTTATGCAGTCTTACCATTACCTCCTGGTAAGTGAGGTTAAAGGCGGTATTAGGCAACTGTAAAGTCTCTAGAAGCCGAAAAGTTAGAGGACCACGGATGAATTTTCTTTCTTAAAGGGTAACTAACAGCATTATTATTTTCTGCCTTTCCCTGATAATTGGGAACTTATCTCTGTAAATTGCACATTGGTCCTTGCTTTTATAGCTGTATAGCAACTCAGGCTTTGAGACTTACCCTGAAAATCGTTTTGTGAATATTAAGAAGAACAGGATCAAACATTTTTTTAAACTCACTTTAGTATTAATTTATTTCAGGGATAGTTAGTATCTAGCTAGGTTGAAAAAAATTGCTGGACTATTTACAGATACATTATGAATTAGAAAGGTAAATATTCTTGCAAACCTTTGGAAAGGTTTATTTTGTAACAGGTTTATTTCTAAAACTATAAAACAGGATTTGTACTTTAGTTTGAATATGTGTCCAGGAGATAAAGTTTTTTATTAGGAATTTAGTGCATATGTCTCTTCCTTCCTTTTCTTTCCTCAGTTTCTATTTTCTTTACCTCTAAAGAGGTAGAGTGTTGCAGGGAATAAAGTAGATGCCCACTGGTCAACACTCACTAACCTGCTACACCTTCTAAGCTATCTTTCCCTTTTTCCAGGATGAGGATAGTAGATAGACCACAAAGGTATTCAGAATTACAGTGATTCCTGCCATGAAAGATGATTGAAAGGGTGATAGGTATGTTCAGCCAAACAACATCATCTTGTTTGTATGCTAGCTTGGTAATTCCTTCTGCATGTCTTGGTGCAGGTATGTTTCATTTTTGTCTACATGACACACATGCAATCTTGCCAGAATAATTGATAACATCCTTTTCATTGCACTGTCATGGTTGGAATCACTCTGGTCTTTCAGTTACAAATGAGAAAAATACTCTGAAAAGTAAGAGCCACGTGTTTTTTCTTCTTTACAACATAAATCTGTGTTGTCTTTTAAGAAGTGACAGTGCCAAATCGTTTAGGAGATACATCAGGAGCATGTGTTCAATATTTATGGACAGGGACAGCTTTGGAGTGTAGACAGTTTGCAGTGTCAGGAGGATTGGCTAGAGAACAAAACATACTTTTAATGTTTCATAAGGAAGCTTCTTGGTTAGTCATTTTGTGAATTTTGTCTTAGTAAGTCATATCCTTGATGTACATTATGCAGCAAAATAGCTTGGCTTTTATTCTCAGTAGGTTCCTTGCTGTGTATATTACTGAATATTGGATTCTGGGCAATGAATACTAATGAGGGGAAGCTATATGATTGGAATATTTGACATGCACACTAGAAGATCATGTTCCAAAATGTCGTGAGTCTCTTTTTTCCATATGTCTAGAGGAGGATATGAAGAGAGCTGAGCAATTTGGGTTTGTGTCCAATGTGATGCAGTTTGACCATACTCATAGCATCAAAAGATACAGATATGTTAAAGGGAACCTAATGTCTTTAAGTGGCTTTTCACTACTACACCTTTCCTTTTTAATCTTCATTTTGTACAGCTATGCTTCCTTGAGTTTGTCAAAACTCCAGCTGAATTTGAACCTGCTTACTGATGCAAAATATATACTGCCAATTATTTTGGTAAATGAGTAATTAATATGTGTACATTGCAGCTGATTTTTTTCCTGTGGTAGAGGACACCGAAGCCAGTGTACTAGAGAACAAGATCAAACTGTCTCCAAAAAGCCTTGACAGAAAAATGGAAACAATTTACGATTTTAGAAGTTCACTTTTTCTTTCTATATGTAAATTTCTTGCTGTACATGTCAGTTTGATTTGCTATGGAGCGAATGTTCGTTTTTTTTTAAACCCTGAATTCAAATGGAAACTAAGAATCACAGAATCATAGAATGTTAAGGAGTTGGAAGGGACATCAGAGGTCCTCTAGTCCCAACCCTCCCTGCCATAAGCAAGGACACCTCCCACCAGACCAGTTTGCTCAAGGCCTTATCCAGCCTGGCTTTGAACACTGCCAGGGATGGGGTATAAATGATCATGTTGTCACAGCACCTAGACTTGAATATTCCTTCTCAGAAAATGGTGAGAAATAGTTACATTGTTAGTACATAAAAATACGAGGAGCTAAATTTCTGTTTTTCATAACTTGGAAAGAGTGTAATTAAAATTTTGGAATTTTTGAAGGGACAGCGTATTCAGTACTCTCTTTTTGGGAAATGTGTACAATGCAAGACTATAACTGTAAATAATAATCACATTGCTATAACTGTAAGATGCAGAGAATGCTCATGCAACGAACTCCAAACCCTGCATTTGGAGTTCTGTATTATGAATGCTGCTAGAAACTAGAGAAATGTGTAAACTATACTGTTTTTAATCAGAGCTCAGGTGCTTAATATATGATAGGAGCCTGTAAGACTGAGGGGCTGAAGAAAACAAGTAATTTGAAATTAATGAATATGTATCTTTTTTCATCTTAAAAATGTCACTTTTCTTTGATGTTGGCTGCCTATGAAGTGTTTAGAATTATAAGGGTCATTTCTGCTGTCTACATGGAACAATTTCTCTCATCCAGAAGAGAGTCTCCTTTTGAGAGTTGTGCTGTTCCTGATGCTTTATTCCATATCATTTTGAAAGAAGATTGATATCACCTACCCTTTCTGTCATCTGAATGCCCACCCTGCCTGGATAGATCAGAAGAATCAGAGTAGATCATAGCAGAGTTGGAAGCTCCTCTGGCATTAATGCATAATGCATACAACAGTAATACTTATTTAAGATTTTGTTACTATCCAGGCTGAAGTTGGTGCTTTTGAAATTGGTGGTGAAATGTGTGATGGCTTCACCGGAAGCAGAGTTGGAGTCTTTCATACACTCTTTTTGCATAGTCTCTTTTTGGAGCGAAAGAGCGAAATAACCGTTTTCTGAACTCTGTTGCAACTGAGTATTGTAGGTAGATGTATTTTTAAAATTTATTTTTTGAAGATCCGGGATATGTCATATATCTCATTTTCTGCAAGCAATGCAGAGGTTCTCAGTCTCTTAAATGCTGGATTTTTAAAATGTTCTCTAAACAGATAATTGTAAGAATTGAAATACCTTTACTCTCTTTATATTGCTGTGGAGAGTTAAAGGAATTTGACAGGTGAAACAGATCTAGTATTTAGACTTGTTAGCAGGTTTTCACGAATATTTCTTTTCTGAAGAGCTTCTGGTCTCTCAGCTCAATTTATCCTTTTCAGTTTTTTATTCAATTATTATTTCTTGGCTGTATATCAGGAATCCTGGTTTTGGTTTTGCCAGCATTCTGACTTCTGGAAAGCTAAACTTAACCTGTGACTCATCCATGTGAAAGCATCCTTAGATAATCCTCATGTACCTTTCTTAGCAATTTCATTTACTGATGTGATTGATGTCTCGTATTCTCTGTGGGCTCCTGTGTGAGCTGTGCTGAGTTCACACTTGGCTGTGCAAGTGTCACAGGACTGATGGATGAACTCCCCCAGTTCAGAGCTGGCTGCAGGCCACTACGGCTACTGGTGTATCACAGAGCATCTTCAGACCTGTGCTAACACAGCCTGGCAGCAGGCAGGGACCAGGGAAAGGCAACACACACTACTCTGGCACAGGAGGGCTGAGGAATTTGGGCTTGGGCAGTCAGTAGCTGTTGGTGGGTGTTCAGACCTCATGCCATTGCCTCTGCTTCTACTCTAGTACAGTTTGAGTCTCCTGCAGAGGTTTGTTCCTTGTTGTGCTGCAGCCGTGTAAATCCCTGCCCTGAAGTGTTTACAGTCTCTGTTGAGACTGGACCCAGCAGGAAAGCATGGAATGCAAAGGGAGGGAAAAAGGAGGGAGGTGTTGGAGGGGGGAAGGTATGGGGCTGCACAGAGGGTTCACATTGACATGGTACTTTAAAAAAACACCAATAAAACACAACAACAAACTAAACAGACAAAAAAAACAGAAAAAAAACCCCAAAACACAGCTCAACTTACTGATACTGTATTTCTAACCCCTCAATAAATGGATGATTTGTGAAACGAACCACATCAGCAGCTTTTGAAGACNATCAACAAAAAAACACACCAAAAAAAACAGAAAAAAAACCCCAAAACACAGCTCAACTTACTGATACTGTATTTCTAACCCCTCAATAAATGGATGATTTGTGAAACGAACCACATCAGCAGCTTTTGAAGACCTCTAATTATACTCAAATAAGCCATTATAATCAAACTGGCTTTCTTTTCTTACTGTGACTAAAGGCAGCACTGCAGTGACTGGTTTCTTTGTGGTTTTTCTTGTCTGAACCTTTCTCCATCTTCACTCCTCTGAAGTGTGACAAGGCAACACGGACCATAATGCCTGGATTTTGTCCACCCGTTTCCTTCCTCACTGCAGCTGTCCCATCGTCGCTGTGCCCGGGAGCACAGGACGTGTGCTGCTCTGGCTGTAGCAGTGGGTGCCACTGAGCTCGGGTGCTTGTCTGTCTGTCTGTCCTTCCCTCTGCATTCCCCTCTCCGTCAGGAGTTGGTACAGCTGCTATGCCTTGAGACTCGAGTCACTGCTGAAGTGGGAACAGTGGAGACAAAGTATCCGCAAATGGCTCTAAATTACTTCATTACCTGCTTTTCAGGAGCGTTTTGTATTTGAAGCATTGCTCTTACAGAAACAGCTACCATGGAGCTCCAGTCTCCTCTGGATACTTTTGTAATATGTGTCCTACTAATTGGCTTCCATTGGCAGATGAAAGATGAGCCTTCTGAGAATGACAGGCTTTTCTGTTTTGATGGGAAAATGTCACCGAAGGGGAATTTGCTTAATGTTTCTCTCCCTTTTAGACTTCAACAAGTTGTGTCACAGTAGTTTCTTATCTTTATAAACTCAGAATTGGTTTAAAAAATGTGTTTGAAAGCCATTAGTTATTTTTAGGACTGTTAAATTCAGCCGCTCTAAGTTCTCCTGTTCAAAAATTCTCTCTGTGGGCCTGTAATTTGAATAATAAGACTTAAAGACACAATTACTTCGTAGTTAATGAGAGGTTTCCTTTTTCTGTAGTGTGTTGTGTTTTGGTGTTTTTTTTTTGTTTTTTTGTTTTTTTTTTTGAATTAACTATAGTTGCTTTCCTGACCCCAGCTGCTTTCCTGTATTCTTTCTTTAGGTCTGTGGAGGACATCAGTTGCTCAGGCACTCTCTCTGCTTCTCTGTGTTTGGCATCTGGGATTTTCCCCTTCCAGATCTCTCTGACAGATTTTTAAATCCTCTTTTCTCTTCAAGTGAGTGAGAAAGCTATACACTTGCTGTTTGAAGTTTCATTTTCTGTGTGTCTGTTCACCTTTCCTTCCCCCACCCTTTTGTGCCACCTGCCTTCTGTACTGTCCTCATCCTTTCTCAGCATGCTTTATCCAACAAAAGCTTTCATCTTTTTCATCAATAGGTTGCCATCAGCTACCTGTACTTTATTAGCTTTCATGTTTCTGTGATGCTGAATATGCTCAGGAAGTGGGGCAAGACCTTTTAAACATCAATTGCTGTAACAAGCAGAGTGCAGAGCATTTAAAGCAAATTATTAAATGTACCTTGGCTTGAGGAGACGCAGAGTGTCAAGCTAGAATTTTTTTTCCCCTATGTGTCGTGAAACATTTAATCTGGTTGACTGTAAACATCGTTCTTCTGATGGACTTAAATGAAACCAAATGAAAGCATTTGGTTAATTATATGTACAGGATTCCTGTGTTTTACTGATGGTTGGTGTGATGCTGCATGCTCAGGGTGCCCTCAGCCTCTCTGCTTAAAGAGCTTGAAGCAAGGTTACTGATGTGTGTGATGAGCTTGTCTCACTTCTGCTGGCTGCTGTGTGAAGTTCATGGACCAGAAGCAGAGCACATCACATGGAAGGGAACTTTCAAGTTTTTACAGACACAACCTTTCTTCAGCTGCCACTAGAAAAAAGGTGATGGTGTGGCTGCTATCTTCGAAGATGTGACGTGAGAGAGCTGTGGCTTGTAACTCTTTTCTCCATGCTGTACTTTTCTCTATGCTGTTATCCTTGGTTTGGTGGAACAGTTCATAAACTTCTCTTTCACTGTCTTCTTCACCAATGTGCTGTCAGGGAAATGAAGAGTATGCGTTGCAGGTTACATACAAAGCAACGTTATGAGATCTTAGGAGCCTCATTATTCACTTGCTGACACGCCAGCATCAGGTGATTATTATCATTGCTCCTCCTGCCTTTTGCATCACATAGAGTTACTGGGGTACTGTAGTTCTCCTTGAGGGTGAAAAAGAGCATGGTAATCTTGCTCGAAATGGAATCAGGTTGAATCTATAATGACTTGCAGTAAATAGGAAGAAGTGCTATGGGAAGACTGAGGGAAAGATAATAGGAAATGTTCTGATGGTGTTTCATTTTGGTTTTCATTCTTGGGATCACTCTTGAAGAAGAGTGGAAAAGTAACTCCTAATTGTTTTTTAAGCATGCTTTAAACGAACACTGTATTTGTGATAAGGAATAAATTATGTGTTATGAACTATATATCAATGTGGTAGAGCTGTGAAGTGTCACTTTCCCGGGAGGGAGATGAGGAATTCACTCTTTCGCATCTCAGTAAGAAAGGGTTAGTAGGTGCTGGGGTGACCATCTATGACTGCATGCTTGAAGAACAGAAAAATAATGACTAAGGAACTTGCTGTTCCGGCAAACAAAGAGAGCTGGAAATTGTAACAAATAACATTCAAGCTGAGGATGAGGTTACCGTTTTTTAGAGAGATTATCTAGTGGAACAATGGATTAAAATCCTTAGTTCTTTGTTAGGGAATGCTTGAAAACTGGGGTGTTTCTCACAGAAGATACACTTCAATTAAATCAGAGCTGCTGAACTTAAAGCAGGAAGTAAACAGAGAAAGAAATCTGGTGGCTTGGATTGTACAGGCCAATAACGAATCAGTGAATCTATGAAGGGAAGCCTCCTACCACTGCCACACAGTCGTTAGAGGAATGTTATAGCATAAAGCTCCCATTCTCTGAATCCTTGTTTTTGTTTAAGTTTATTTACACAACTCTGAAACACTTCTTTTTTTCAAGTCACAAACAGCTTGGTAGTAGCTGGCTGTGTCAGTGAAAATCCTAGGACTATAAACAAAATGACTTAAGAGAAAACATACACCTGTATCTGCTGTTGCTTCAGCATCCTGTTACCTTGATCCTGTCATCACCTGCCCTCTGTCTTGGAGCAAGAAGGAGTCTCCCAAAGGAGAGGGACCAGATCAGTGCCCTCAGGCACTTTACTGTTAGTGTAGGTGAATGTTCCCAAGAAGGCTGTGCAACTCCAGCTACAGTGTCCATCTGTAGACAGGACAGAGAAGCTGGATGGTTGTGTTGTGTTGGGGATATTATAGCAAATATTAACTCTTACAGAATCTTCAGATTCCTGTGAGGAGTGTTTCATGTGCATGGTACTTCAATGCAGAAATTTCTGTTCCTGTATATAAGGAAGAGGGGGTGAAATGGAGGAGGTTCAATAGCTGCAACCAACCTGCGAGCCCTGCAGCAGATCACCAAGATGAGGATGTGAGGAGGTGCCCCCTGCTTCCCCTGGCGGGGAGGGGGCCTTGAGGTGGACACATGGCAGGGCACAGGATTTCCCTCCCCCTACTCCCTGGTCACTGGTACCCAGATCCTGTCCCCATTGGCCTTTTCATGTTCCCCTGCCCCAGGAATACTGGGGGTTTTCCCAGGGGCAGTCAGTCTGGTCCAGACCCCCATGCCGAGAGGCTGGGAGGAACAATAAAGAACATCCATGAACATCTATCAAATATCGCTTCCCTGATTATTTCCATGGGCGTATCTGTCTCCGGAAAAGGTTGCTGGGATCTCACAGCAACAAGGATGGCCATCACCAGTGTGTTTCTCTGGTTTTGATAGATTGCAACAGAAAATCAGTCTGTGGTAGATGATTACATTTTAAAGGTGGTTATCCAAAAACTTCCAGTATTTGAGTCACTGTAAGAAAACAATTCCGTCCCATCAATTTTTAGATGGGGAGAATACATCTCTTGTGTTACCAGGGGGGCACTGATGATATGTCAGTGGTTTGCTTTTAGTTAGACTTTACTTGCTTACATAAGGAAAGGAAAGTTTGACAAAAAAGCAAAGTGTTTCTAGATTTGCATGCCTTCATTTATGCGATTCTGAATGTAGTATCATTCTACTCTCTTGCAAATCTTACCAAGATCTTTGCTATGGAATTGAAATTCATTCTAAGGTCTGTCTGTGGAAAAATTAGATCAATAATTTAGCCTAAGCAAAAAATTGAATGGGTTTAAGCTCCTAAAAGTGTGTTTTGTAGGTCACAAAGAAATTCATGTATACATGGTTCACACACAGAAGAATACATGTTGTGTATTCATGTAATTTGAGATGCAGGAGCAAAACCCACCTAATTTTCCAGTGTTAAACTGACTTCAGGTGTAGAATTTAGAGTAGTTACATTCTATATGAATTTAGAATAGTTACAATTCCAATTTAACTCTAAACATAAATGGGAATGTATTTATACACAACATGACATATACTGCATTTTCTAAAAGCTCTTGTATTTCCATCTGGTTTTAATCTCTTCTAGAACTCTGTTAATGTTCATGAAAGACAGATATCTGCTGTTTTATTGTATTTGTATCCGCACATAATTGAAACTGTCCCCTCTTCCCTGCAGAGAAGGGAGTACACCAGCCAAGAATATGAAACAGTGATGTATCATCTAGATGGGTCAGGGAGTTTAGAACTATTTTACGAAGTCAGTGACATTTATAGTCTATTCAGGTGCCCATTTGATCTGCTTCCCAACAGAGATAGTGGAGAGGTTTTTTTGAGGGGGGGTGCAGTCAGACATTTCTGTTGGCTTTTATCTGAGGGAGTGTTTTGAGTATTAGTATTGAAAGAATTTTCTTCTCCTGTCTGAAATGGAAATGGAAGTATGGACAAACATCATTAAAGTTGCTGGAGTAGAAGTTGACTCACCCTGCTGTTTAATGAATGATTACTATCGTGATTAATAAACTCATATGCTGTGATATTCCTGCATTTCTCTGACTGCCATTTCATTACCCAATATTGAGTGAAACTAGATACAATCTAGAGACTGGATGCTCTAGATACAGTGATCTTGTTTTCTGATAGAAATTTTCCATAATCTGTGATTTCTAACAGTCCTGGTTACCTTTGTACAGCTTGGAGGTTGCCAGCCTGACATGGGCAGATGCTGATCTGGAGGCCTATCGAACACAGATCTGTAAAGAAGTGATTGCTGTGATGCTGAAGAACATGGTCTTAAATCACAGCCTCTTTCCTCATGTGGAGAAGAAGATAAGTTCAGCTTTCAAAAAGCATTTTCTTGCAATGGAGAAAGAGATTCAAGAGGAGTATGAAAGGAAGATGGTGGCTTTAACAGCTGAATGTAGTCTGGAAACTAAGAAGACAATGGAGGCTCAATGCCAGAAAGCAAGAGCTGCAAATGAAGAGGCTGAGGAATTAATGAGGAAAATTAATGAAAAGGTAGGTCTGGTTTTAAATCAAGATATTTTGCATCATATGTAGTTTTATGGAGATGGTTTCTGTATTAGACTAGAACAGCTTAGTTGCCCTCCTAGAAGAGTAAAGATAAAGATCTACAATTAAATATGTTCAAAAATTCAAATGTCATAATTAGGGTAGTTGTTATTAAGAAATTTTGTTTAACTTCACCAGAAAACGAATTTTTGTCAAGGGAATCTGTGACATCTGAAAACAAAGGGTTGTCATTACCCTGGTTTTTTTTAAATCACTTATACTATTGCAAAGTGGTGTATTTTTATCTACATTTTTATTTACAGTGTATTTGTATTTTACTGCAGCACTTTCTGAGATTTCAGATATTTTGTGAAGTATTTTGCACATTCAGAGCAGATCAAACTCCCTGCATCGTAAGCCTTACAGTCTAGGTAAAAAGCTTCTGATATTTATGTTCTTTTTTCTGAAGAAAATTAAAATATAAGCAGAACCAAAGGTTGATTTCCCTCCGAAATCAGAACGATCCGTGTTTTAGACAGAGCGAGGAGTGGACTTCTCTTAGAAATACCCTCTGGATAATAAATAAATAACTGAAGTCTGAGTATGAGATATGTACAAGTTCAAAGTGAAAATTTAGAGCTTATGTGTATCACTTTCATTCAGAGATCTCTGTCTGAATGGATAAGTTTAATTGCCCAGGATTTCATAGGTAGTTACTAGCTGGAAATAGAGCTTGGGTCACCAGGCCGACGTCCCATGTACAAAGTTATGCTCCAGTCTTCCATGTATTTTTTCAAGTATATTGAAATCAGTTTACAATAAAACTGACTTCCCCCCACTCTTTTTCTTTATTATTGTTTTTAACAACTTTGTGTGGCTTGGAAGGATTCTGGTAAGTTTTGAATATTTCATCTCTATAAGCCTAAAATGCCAAATAGCCCAAGTTGATGTTTCATGTTTGTCTGTTAAGAGGGTGACTTGGTGGGAACAAATACTGCAGTTTGTTACTTGCTAGAGGGGCTTTGCTTCTGGACCACAAGTGGTATTTGCATATCATATACCCATAATTGTTAAGGTCTTTTGTGAAAATTCATGATTAAAGTTTTGACACAAGAAGATTTTTTTGCTGAGTGTGACCCATCAAAGGTACTCCAGTATGCTGAGGCTCTCAGGAAGAACTTTTTTTTAATCAGGCTGTTGCATAGAGAAAATTAATGGCACAAGGCTAGTGGGCAAGTAGAATGCTTCCAGGTGAATTTTAGATTGTGACTCTCTGTAGCTTTCCATACCTGTAGGATATGCATATCCTGAACTAGAGGTGCTAGAAATGTAAGAGATGGGAAGGAAGAAATACTTGTGGACGCCTTCTTAAGGATGAGGTCTTCTACTCTGCAGAAGACTTTTTCCTTTTGTTGGATATAGAAGGAACGTAGACATCACTGAGATAAGTCCTGCCTTTGCAGAGAGAGTGGCCTGACTGAAACTCAGTGTGTGAACTCACACTAAATACACTCTCAGCGAAATGGCTTTGCTTTGTAAGAAATGCATTGGCGTTGGTTCAGTCTGATTTGTACTGAAAATCCTGAATGGTAGGAATCAAGTAAACAGTTAAGGTCAGTCCAGTACTTGTCCTGATCCATTTACCATATCCTATCATCTTGCTGTTCACTTTTCTGTCTGTAGAAAGACCTGGTTTTATACTTGCCACAGCATGCGGGCCAGAAGGACCTTCTGGAGCGTGAGGGTTGGCTCACACCCGTGCTCCTGGGCAGCAGATGTACTGACACCCAAGAGACGGCAGTGGAAAACAAGTGGAGCAATAACCTCCTCCCCTTCTCAGCCAAAACGTAGAATTTATATTCCTTGCCTTTTTGATTAATTATTTGCTGCCTGCAGTGTGTCTCTTGGGAATGAGAAGTGACGTGCAGAGGGCAGTTCTCCTCAAGATAATTGGTATGAAATTTAGAACAAGACTGACATAGTGACTGTTAGGTAGCTCTGCTAGCATAAGAAGCCTTCTTTGCTCTGTGGGACGTGTATGTTTTGATTCTATAATGACTTTACACCATCTGAGATTAAAACTATGAATATGTAAGTCTTACTAGAGAACTAAGAGAAAGTATTTCTGGCAAAGAGGCTTTTAAAGTAATTGCCATTTAATTCTACTCCGTGGTTGTACATGTAAATCTAAAATAATGCTCNTTTGTGTTGAATTTCATGCCAATTTATATAATTTATCTTATATAAGGCTTGTGAATTCTGAAAGGACTTCATTATGCTTTGGAAGTGGTACCTGTATTAGAGACTGGTAACTATGCAACCCTGCCATCCAAACAGGTGAAGACTATGGAAACTGTACACTGATTCAATATTAGCCTTCATTTAAACCTGAAATGACAGTAACTAAAGTATTTGTAAAATATATATATGAGCTAGTAGCACTGATACTTTAAAATATGTTGAATTCTGAAAATCACTTCTGATGCATTTATTTCCTTCTT
>VYZQ01065977.1:10263-39769 GCA_013400655.1 Mystacornis crossleyi
TGGATGAAGTCTGCTGCTCATTACCAAAAGCTTTTTTGGCAGAAAGAAAACACGCCAGGAACCTGTTCTCCAGTAATATATGCACATGTGTATGAGAAAAGAACACATCTGTTAAGACTGCAATTATGTTCACTTTTGATTGCTCTGGACAAACAGTCAACAATTAACTTGCAGAGCTGACTAAAAAAAATTAATCTTATTCCCCTTCTAGTTAATACGGATGCAGAAATATTATGAATAATTTCTTCTCAAGTAGAGGAAAATCATCTGCTAGAGTTCATGTCTCCTTAGATCCCAGATAATTCAAACATGAGACAGTACCGGACCTTCATAGTTCCACCTCACACAAAACGACTCCTCCTGCATTTAGTTACTTAACAGACCATGGCTGGTGCAAGTGCAAGTGACAATACAGCAAAGCCAGTCACCTGTTCCAGCAGTGCGAGCAGAGCATGTTTCCACAGTGGGGAGAACTGGCTGAAGGAATGGCACAGACACACCATTTCCCCATCTGGATGTAATCTGAGCTGTTAGCGCTGTATAAAACTGGATGGATGCTAAATGGTTTAGAAGCTGGTCTTGAAGGACCACGTCTTCCTCCACAGACCTCCATGGAAACTCAGATAATTGGAAGTCTTTTTCCTGCAAGTCTGCAAATGTTCATCCAGAACACGAATAATTTGCAGCACAACCACAGCTGTGCAACACTACCTTCCCAGCAGCCTGATGGTCCTTACTGGTCTGCAGTAACACACAGCTAGTTGATATCATGCCTTGATTCCATACTTGAACCAGCTGCCCTAAGCAGGCTGGGAAGTTGCTGTTGTGCTTAGTGCTCCTTCGGTATAAAGCTCTTCCAAAGTTAAAATTCAGCTATAGAAACCCCCACCTGGGAACCTTCCTGCCCCATTCCTAAGACTGGAAGACCTCTTCCAGTCTCAGACTTAGACCTCAAACTTGCTGTAGCCTGTACTCTCCTGCTCTTCCAGCCTCCTTGATGATCCAGAGTATTTCCCCAGCACTTCAAGAAATGTAGTCCAGAAGAAATCCCCATGCATCCCACAAGAGATTGTCAGCTGTGAGGTGCAAGACTGCAGGCTCCTTGTCCTCACTTTGCACCTCTTCATTTTCCATGGCCTCTTCCTCCATGGACTTCCCTGTGAATTCTTCTGTAAGCCCATCAGGGCCAAACACTTCACTTTACTGTGCTGTGGAGAAACCCCTATGTGTTCTCAAAACTGTTCCCATAAAGGACAATAACAAATGGCTCTTCACTGCCCTGGTAATCCCACTGCTTTCCACTTTAATTTGCCTCTCTTTTTAAAGGCATTACTGGGAATTACAGGAAGTTCTTTTTTGATACAGCTATAAAAGAACAAACAGGTCCCAAAACAACTCGCTATCAAAGACTGGGCCCTCCTCATTCAGGAAAGCAAAGGTTCTTCCTACAAATTTTTCAGTGCTGGGTTGCACACATTAAAGCAGTAAAGTCACAAGGGCATTCCTTAGAACATCTCTGATGTCACTGGACAATGCAGGTATGCACATAACTGCTGACAGTAAATATCTACTTACCTTTAGTGGGCCTGTAAATTCTTTATGTATTTGATTAGGTTTTACACCCATGGGGATCCTAGGGCCCTTAGCCACAGCAGCACGAGCACAGCAGTGGACTGGAGAAACTGCACCGTAGGTAGAGAGCTACTGACATTGAAGGAGGGTAGCTTAACTTCTTCAGGGAAGACAGTTTGATTTAAGGCTAATTGAGAACATCCAAACCATATTCACCCAAATTGGGATATAATTTATTAGTGAATAGGAGTAAACAAAAATTTAATGCAGACGGGGCAGTGGAGCACATGCTGTTCCACATGCTTGGCCGCAAAAGTTGTCTGTTGTGTTGTTGCATTGCAGTGTACTCTGAAATGCCTTTATTATTTATTGTTGTATTAGTGATTCTTTGTTTGGACTACACAAAGCTACTACACAAATCTATACAGAGAATATCAAACTCTCTGCTAATATACACCACATTAGAATGACACAATTTCCATCTCCTGACACCCTGCCCAGTCCAGCCTCCAGCAACACTTCCTGATGATAACCAAGTGATACCATGTTGATGTGGTACTTCCTGGCTATATTTGGTGTTAGACAGTTGAATATTTCAAAGAAAATTGTGACTGAATTTTCAAAATTTCAGAAAGAATATTTTAAGAATTTAGGTTTCCAGATTGTACACAAAAGCTCTCTGAGAATTCATGAAGGCAGTCGTCATCCACATGGAAAGAAAACAATATTCAGTGAGCCATATATCATGTACTGAGGTACAAGCAAAAATATTCTTAATGGTTTTACAGTGTTATTATTAAATGTCCCTTTAATTCATGTCCATGAATATGTGCAATGCAAGTTGTTTTAATTAGATTTTATTTACCAGATGACTATTGCACAGATAATAGACATATCCCCTGACACACACACACTTCTCCTTATGGACATCTGCCGGGAGAGACAACAATCCAGTACATATTGTTGTGTACATTCAAAAGATTTATGTCTCAGTGACATTTTAATTGGTTCTACTGACTTATTTGATGCTGTATAATGTAAAAAAAATAAAAAGTATTTTATATTTTGGTGTCCTGATGGTGGCAGCAAGAGGTTTTACAACAGACCTTGCAGGGAGAAACCATGATCCAGCAGTAAACAGCCTCATTATGTCTTCAAGAGGAAAAACTGCCTAAAACATCATACCATTACTTATTTTGTTCTCTCCATTCAAACACAACTCAAGTGCCACATTCCCATAACACAAACCAGATAAATAACCAGGAATCGTGAGCTCTTCAAGAAGCACTGGTAGAAGTGAGCAGTTGCCTAATACATACACTTTCCTCTGTAAAGTTTTCTTAAGAGGAGAAAGGAAGAAATGTAAAGAAAGAAGTGTAAAGGAAGGGGAAAGCTGCAGGCAGGGCACCCCTATCTACACCCTTCTGATAGGAGAAAATCAAACATCTCTGTGAGCATTTTATTGCCCATAGCAGAGTATTCAAACTGCTCCTCCTTGGGGAACAGAAAGAGTTTTCATCCATGATGACCAGAGGTTGTTGGTGACAGAGAGCAAACTGTCACCACAAGTGACTTGTGCAGGAGGCAGGAGCAAACCTGCTGTGTTGCAGACATGCAGCACCAATGCTCTCCCAGTGATCTTACCTGTTTCACAGCTTGCTGCAGCCAGGCAGGGTGAAGACAAGCTCTGTTTTCCCCACCGTGTACTCTGTTCTCTGCCACTGCATCTAACTTTGCTCACTTGATCCGTGTTGGTCATGGTGAGGGCCTGGGTTCTTGACATGCCACAGGCAGAGGCAAAGACTCTTGATTCTGCAGACCTTAATGGTGCCAATGTGTCCATGATGCAATTGGAGCAGGTCTAAAATGACAAAAAACCAGGGAAGAACAGGTACAAACATGCCACAAAGAGTCACGTGGGTAGATGCACGGTCCCTGCCTCTGCTGCCTTCTTCTGCGTTAGACTTGCAGCTGACACAAACCGTGCTAGCTTGGAGTGATTAATGAGAGACTTAAGCAGCTCAACGAGTCTGCTTTCTGTCCTTAAAAATTCAACAACAATAACTAAAAGTAGGGCTTTAAGAGAGATCAAAAAGAAAAGAAAAAAAATCTCTTTTCACTGAACTACCTTAAAAATTATATTACAGGAAACGAATGCCTGTAAGTGGAGCAGAATGGATATATGCACTACCCATGTCACAGAGGTAGACTCTGGTGCACAGTTCCTAGGGAAGATAAGTTGTAAATAGCAATAGCTTGATCCTTATCCTGCACCCACCCTGGTGTAAAGGAGGAGCCACTCCACAGGGAGCTCAGAAGTTAAACCCACTCTAAAACTCATTTGCATGAGACCTGAACCACCCTGTGT
The DNA here is from genome assembly GCA_013400655.1 of Mystacornis crossleyi. Taxonomy (NCBI): domain Eukaryota; kingdom Metazoa; phylum Chordata; class Aves; order Passeriformes; family Timaliidae; genus Mystacornis; species Mystacornis crossleyi. The sequence goes on from VYZQ01065977.1 coordinate 14,204, forward strand.
TCTGGCCAGCACAGAACAGTGAGCTGAGATTGATAAAACATGCCCAGTCTCTTGCCAAAAAAGAAGCTTCACACAAAATTGAGATATTACTGAAAATTAAACAAAAAAAAATGTAGGACTTAATAATAACTGGGAACATGCACTAGCTATTGTTTCACAGACTGAAATCATAAACCTGTATTAAGGCTATCAGAAAGTGAATTTGGAGCATTAAAAATTTATAAAGCCTTTTGAGTCCCTGGAAAGATCATTACTAGGCAACATATTGCTGTAGTTCCCGTCACGAGGCACTGAGACGGCACAAACCCGGCTTCGTAACAGCCCAGCTCCCTCCACCCTCGCGGTGCAGAAGAGGGAGCCTTCTGAACACTTCAGTGCCATAAAGTGCCTTTGTGAGAGAAGATCTTTGCCGCTGTGAGGAGCATCAAGTCAGCAGGAGTCTGCTGAGGCACACGGGGTGGGAGGACTGAGGTCTCCAGTTATCAGCATTCCTTGGGTTGAGCTGTAGACAGCCTGGTTATTTCCCACATTTGCTAGTCCGTGCAGTTTTGACCTTTCCCTTAATGCTAGTTAGCATTTCCCCTCCCACACTATTTAGCAGGTTGAATCTGACTCAAAATGCCTCATGAGAAGTACTTCAAATGAACAGGTTTCATAAAAATCCTTTGACTCTAAAATGGCTTAGTATATCAGAGATACTGCTACTGACTTCGTTCAGTGTGACTACCCTTTTTATGGTGCGTGCAGTTTTCTCATTTACTGCTGGGCAGTTTTGTGGCAAAAGCACTCAAGGGGCTCGACGTCTCCTCAAGGCTCTGCCTTTCTCTTTCAGCCGTAGCACCAAATGTGACACTTTCTCTGCAATAGCTTGTCTAGTTTTGAATACGGAAAATAATACACTGCCTCTCAGAAATATTAAAGGGCTCTGATTCCTCTACTTATGAAGTGCTTTCAGTTTTCAAGAGAAGGTGCCGTAAATGCAAATTATTTATAGTTACTACTCAATGTAAATGAAAGAGAATATTTATTTTGCAGGTCTCGGATGAAGTGGAACAGTCATGTCAAATGTGCTGTGTGTTAGTAATAACTTGGTGAAAGGAAAACCAAGACCCAAGAAGTTGGGATTGCTATCAAATCTATACACAAATGTATTTTTAGAGGCCAGCACTGGGGCTAAGGCTCTGCCAAAAGCTAGATGGGATTTACTAGGCTGTTGCTCTCCTGTCAAGATATATTGCCAAAAGGCTGATTTACTTCTACATCCTTATATCCATTGCTTTATATTGTGTTGCTTGTTTAAATATTTGTGTGCATTCAGAAGCAGCAATTTCATCTCTAACAGAAAAATGTTCCAGCTGGCAATGGCTCTGGGCCAATAATACACAGGATGTTTGAACAGCCCTGTGTTCAGTGTTCTTCTGCCCCAGCAATCTGGATTATGTTTTTGTAAATTTATTTGATCATAGCGCTCATGAAAATTACAAATCAACATCAATAAGTAGGAGCTGACATGGTCTCAGTGTATCTCGGGTAGTCTCTGACCTAGCTCTCCTTCTCAACCCTGGCCTGCTGCGCTCCTTTCCTCCTCCAGGTTACTCTTCTTTCCAGACTGGCGGTGGTGGTGCGCTACAGGAACTGCAGATGCTACGAGGACTGAAGAATTACTCACTTTGTGTAATTTAAGGCTAGCAAACCCACTCGAGTTTCTTATAATGAGAGGAATATGGAATAATAACACTTCAGCGCTGTAGTAACTGGCCAACAATCAAGACTTTCCTTAAAGCCGTGAGCATTTAAGAATATACTTAGTTACATCCCTACTTTGCAATGCCTTCCTGTGCTGGTTTAAGCCCCCTCATTCACACAACCGCATTAATTGTTTATGCTTTAGGGGAATGTGGTTGTAAGATTCAGTCCTTAGATAAAGGGTGTGTTAGTGACCGAAGACTGATACAAAGTGACAAAATGAACCTGTTTAAGCTTGCGGTATTAATTTCCACCCCTCACCCCCCACCCCCCCAATCTTAAGTTTTCAACCACTTTAAAAAGTGACTCCCTTCTGCATTTGGAAAAATATTAGCCATCATCGTGGATTTTGGCAATACTGAAAGAAAAGAAGAACAAAAACAAAGAGCAACAAAAATTTAGCATCACGTAGTAAGCTATACACACTGTGCATTCACTCAAATGACATCCTAAATACGTCCCAAAGGCATGCAGTGAATCCATTTACACGAGCAAGTCATTACCTCACAGTTTAGATGATGTTCATATATGGCTAACCTAAGGAAAACAGTCATTTGTCCACTGAGGAGCTGTCCAGTAGGTTAGAGCAAAAGAGATCAACAGAATCAGCTTTTGCCTTCATTTTCATCATGACAGCTTACAGGAAATTAAATTGAATTTGATGTAACCCAAAACACACCATACTGCCATTTAATTGCATGGTAATATATCATGTAAAGCACTCTCCAAAGCTGAACCTGCTAGTTCATTCGATTAATTGAACATTTAGCACTTCCTCCCATGTTTCCCTACTTTCTGTTCCTTCCTCTCCAAAAGAAAAATTGATCAATTCATTCATTATTGGCTCCTCCTACAGGGTAATTCCATCTCCTTTCCAATGCCAGTATACAGGTGTTCTCATCTGGTAAAAAATCCCCAACCAACAAACAACCAAACAGTAAGAGGATGAAAGATCTTTTCAATGGAAATCACAAGCTAGGAAACATAATGTTTGCAGAGACCAGTACACTTCAAATTTTACCACTAGCCTCCACTCCTGTGTAGTGGTAAACAAATCCATGACATCCAAGTGTCCCACAGTTGTGGCTCAGGCTGACTTTCACTCTGCAGTTGCTGTACCAGTGGGTTTAATGGGCAGGACAGTTCACTTAATCACATCCACCTTTCCAGCAGCTGGGCAGGAAGGCAGTCTGCCAGCACACTCCCAGTTTGGGGCTGTTCCTGCCTTCTCGTGCCCGAGCAGTGGTGCTGGCCTGTGTCCCTCCTCTGCACTCTTGCTGGCACCCCTCCAGCCACTTCTACCCTCCGACATGGGTGCCAGGCACTGCTACTTCATCAGGAGCAGCTTTAAATGCTTCAACCACTTCTGAGAAGTCAGCAGCTAGCCAGGTGTTCTATAAGGCATAGAAATTTGAAAATGAAAACTGTAGCCAAGTCTGTGTCACGATACTTTTTTATAAGAAAAGTAGAAAATTTAGGAGTAATGAGGATTCCACACAGATGGATTTCCCCAGACGCTTCCCTCTTCCTCTCAGAAATTATGCCCAAATGAATTTTAAGGCTTATCTCAGATTTCCAGATTGATAGCTGTAACTGACTGTACACCACTATGACAGAGCTTGGACTACTAGAAGATTTCACCATACTATTAGATTTTGACCTCACTATTAGAAGATTACTCTTTACCCTTCTGAGACAAGTCATATGGGAATCAAGTGGAGAATAGGAAGCATTGCAAAAAACTTTCAATTCCATGATTTTTTTGCGAATTATTTAAGAACACAATCCCTCTAAGCCATGTCCATGGCTTTTTGTACCTTAAATTGCTCAGCTAGCAGCACACATCTGACCCTGGAGTGGCAAACAAATTATTTCTAAAATGTGATATGGAATTTTGCTTCAAATTTCTGCCTGCATAGCATTAACTGGCAGAAAGTAAAGGACCCCGTGCACAGGACCATGACCAAATCCAGTGGAGTGCTTTTTGCAGGTGACAAGATGCAAGCTTCACAGAGCCCAGTGCACAAGCTGTCTGATTTCCTGTGAGAGCCCTGGTTCAGTTAGTAAGTAGAGAGGCTGCTTTATGAAAAGACATCGCCATGTTGCTCCAGTGGCAGCTCAAGATGCGAATAGCAGCACTGTTTATTCTTTTCCTTTAAAGACCATGCATCCTTCCTGAAATGTAAAAATCTGTTGTAACTTAGTTTTGGCCTCTCTTGGGAGCCTTAAAGCAAGACATATATGACTACTCTGTCCACACAAGGCAGAGCAAAAACACACGACTGACAAGTTGGAAGGTTTTCTTCCTGACCTTGGGGAGAAAGCACCAATCTCCTTTCAGCTTTGTATTTAAAAACTTAGGTTTTCAGTTTTCACAACAGATCCTTCATGTCACAAAGTCCTCCTGTGGGAACCCCATCCAGCCATGCCCCATTCCAGGTGGGTCTGGAGATGGGGGAGGAAGTTGTCACCAGCATCATTCAGAGGCTGCTGGTGGGAGAGCCTGTGACACGAGGTTCAGGAAAGCCTACCCAGGATAAGGCAGGAGGAATACCAGCCTCCAGGAAAAAAAGACTGTCTGTCTTCCTCCTCCTCCCCTCACCCACAGAACTGAGCTTTGGAATATGCAATGAGACATCACTGCTTGAAATTCCCTGTTATATGCCCAAAATGCTACTAAAGGAATGCTAAATTGAAGAAATTAGATTTGCCTTTCGTTTCCTCCTGCAAACTCTGCAGTTGTTCCTGTCTCTGATCTAGTAAGGGGTATGGTTTAATCTAGTCCTGGCTCTTTTCCTCCTGTGGGTAATAACATCAGTGCTCCAAGAGGATGCAAATCTTAAAGCCAGGTGCTGTCACAGACAGAAAGGAATGACCTGGTCAGGAAGGACTGAAGGGAGCTTTTTTACCAGTGTATAAGTAAAGTACACCTACGAAAAATTGCAGCTACTGGATGAATTGCTGGTGCTACAGATGTTCTGACACTGTGTCCAGAAGTCCAGGTTATTACAGGATTGCAATTTTCTCAGCAGCTACAAAGTGAAGATGAAATTTTAGCTGTCTTGAATATTGGGGTTATTCAGAAGCATCCAGGAGTCTAAACAGCTCAACACTGGATGGATACAACAATTGCCAAGATGGCATCAAGTGATGATAGGCATTATCAAGGATTGGGAGATGAGGCTGAATTTTTGTGCTGCATATTCCAGAAAGATTGAGGGATTGTCGCCACTCATGCATTGAGTTCAGTCTAAGATAGCCAGTTCCTGCCATTTTTCCTCACCCTGGAGCCTCCTGAAGACGACCCGTACTGAACACCCTGGAGACTTTCTGCAGGATGAGGCTGGATGGAGATGACCTGGAAGAGGCCACTCACCAGCGTTTCAAGTACTGCATCTACACCATGATTCACAGAAATCCAGCAGTGAGCAGGAGGTGCTGGCACCTAGGTTTCACTACCCACAGACCTCTACCCTGACGGCAAAGCCCTTTCAGTTGTAAAAAAGAAAGGCAAGAGGTGTCTCTGAAGGAGACAGCATTCAGTGCTCTCCTTCTGTCTTGGTCCCTTTATCTGTGCAAATTGTGCATTTTTTTCTAATGGGCAGAGAAGATATGTAATCACAAGTGGTCTACTGCCATCTTTGTTAGCTTGTAGGAATAAAATTTAGACTTCCAGAAGGTAATAGTAAATAGCATTATCTTTTTCACAGGAGTAAAGTACTCAAAAGAAAGAGGAAGAAATACATAGTCTAAATCAAGGCTGATGATTGGAAGAAAAGAAACATCAAAAATACAGAATGTACCAGTGTTCAGATGTGTTGGCTCACTTGTCAGAACCAGTGGTTCTTGGATATAAAAATGACAGATTGAAGAGTTTGTAAATCACTATTTAAAGGATCTGTGTCTTCCCTGTTATGGTGAATGGAATGCTGTGTAAGCACCACTTAGTGCCGAAAGATGAAAATATGTGGTCACTAGAAGAGTTTTATTATTTCCTTGTATCAGCATCATAGGAGCAATAAAAGAAAGAAATGTAGGCGTACAGGTGCATAGGGGAAAAAATTGCTTAGATGTGCCAAAAAAAGACTGACAAATGATGAGCAAATGTTGAGAAGTGATCAGACTAACAGTGAAGGAGACTGAACTGCCTTCCCATTAAGATGAAAATCCAGCCACAGAGCCAATGGAGATGCCAACATGTCTGCTACCCTTGGCAAATTAGCTTAGTGACTCCAGAAAAAGTTTCAGCTACCTTCAGCTGGCTCACCTACCAGCGGACCACACTGCTGCAGACACTCACACACAACTATGATGTGTGTAACAGGAAAAAATACATGTTGGAAAGAGGTCTTACTGGATTTGACACTTTGGGCAGTTCATCTGCCACTGTAAGAAGATGAATTTCTTGCATAATAGGTTATTATTTTTAATATTCTTCAGGAGGGGAATTATTCAGGATTAAGAGACATAAACTACTGATCAATTTTGCAGCTCTGAGTGCCTCTTCACAGTGATAACATTCTTCCAAATCTGCTGAAGGGAAGGTCTCACCCACTGAATCCTGTGTCTAATCTAAAATGGTCCATACTTAAACTTCCTGTATTTGAAAACAAAATGAAGAGGGGAAAAAAAACCCCAAGAGGAGAAAAAGGAGAAAAATATCCAAGAGATTTGATTGTATCATTAACAAACGTTTGAACTGCTATTTTTGATGATCACTTTTTGAGAAAAAAAAATATTCTCTCATGCCTATTTTTAGTATGTATTACTGTCTCAGAAACCTGTGCTGAGGATTCAGATATCTGTTCTGCAGGACAGGTGCCCTATAAAATACAAATGATGATGTCCTTGTGGCAGAAGAGGTTAAGCCAAAACATATTCAAGTCAGTAAAAATCTCCTGGTGTTTTCAACAGGCTTTGAATTGGGCACAAAATAAGTGATGAGGAACTATGGGGTCCCTGCCGCCTGTCCGACTCTACCACGGGATTTCCAAGTGATCCCAGCAAAGAATTTATGCTTTATCACTCAGTTTCCCTACTTTTCTGAGTCTGCTAAAATTCCTGCCCAAAAGGCAAAATCAGGCTTAATGGCTCATAAGGTGATTGTAAGATCTTAGGATGTGCTATAGGACTGCGAGGTATTCCCGCTACCCTGCAAAAATCTTCTTTTATGTCTGGTTACACACTTAACGTTTAAGATATGAGGGGCAGGTGAACACAAGGGTTAATTACAGGTTCCCACAGATTATGTTTTCTCTTGTGGGTCTACTTTGAACTTCATTGCCGTGTTTATTTAGCTGTGCATATGTGTGTGCATGGCCCTGCATGTAGCAAAGGGCCAGAAGGGCCGAGCCCCTCCCTGAGGAAGCTCTGACAGAGGATCTGTGCAAATGTGCTTCCTCTTCCTTTCACTCCCCAACCTTAAGGTCAGAGGATCTGGAAAATCCTCCTCCACCCTGTGACTTGATCTGATGATTGTAAGAGAACTGCGGTTCCCCCGCGCCTTCCTGCTCCTTCCGCTCCCCACCCTTCCCTCTCACAGCCTGGTAACCCTTTCAAGCCTTTTCCAGAGTGATGCCTATGGATCCCAGGCACTGGAGAGGGACACAGGGAAGCTGGCAGCTTGTGTTCGCACAGGATGAGGAGCTCTGGGTTATTCCAGGTGGAAGGCTGTTTCTGTGACCCTTATGGGCCAAGGTAACATGTGAAAATTGAAGTTTTTCAGGGGCATTGCTTCCTGTTCTCTGACAGACGAGACAAGCCTGGTAAATGCATCAATTATTAACTCAACCGAGAAGAGCTAACTGCTTTTTTATTTATTTCTTTTTTTCATTCTAAATCTCAGATTTTTGGATTCAGGACAGCCAAGTCAGGAATTCCTGCCTTTGGCTTCCAGCTTTGCTGCAGCATGAGGGGCCCCCATAGTGCCTAGTGGCTGGTGGCTGGCACAGATGGGAGCATCAGGGCTGCAAGGATCTGGTTCCAGGCACCCTGCTTTGGGTGGTGGAATGCTTCCATCAAGGTGCTTTCTCACAGTTGCTGGCACTGCCCTTAAACAACTACTCTGAGGACTCTGAGAAAGGCCTTCAAGGTCCCCCATGGGCAAATCACAGGAAAAAGGACAGGTGGCCAGAGGTGTGTCTCCATGCCCAAAATATGTGCCCAAGTTGAATGCCAGGCAAAACCATGAACAACCTCAGCTCCAGGCACACCTTATTCCCAACAAGGCAGCACACTTTCCACTGCCTGCCTCTCTGTCAGCAGCATTTCAGCCCATGAAAGGTGAAGGCCTTGATGCCCCATTCCACAGCCAACCCTCCCTTGGGGAAACCATGGGTGTGCCTTCTCTGGGATGGAGAGCTCTTAGAAAAAACCCACAGTAACACTGGCAGTTGGGCTTTCCTGCTGGCTCCTGAGCCCTTTAGTCACATTGAACTTTTCTTGGAGCTAGAAAGTGACGTTTTACTTCCAGTCAAGGTGGCACTTGCACCAGGAAGAGCTGAGGTGCTGACACAAGCACACCAGCAGCACGCATACAGTGAAAGGGCGAGACCAGGCCACCTGCACTGGGGTTCCAGGTGGGGACTGTCTCCCTCAAACAGTGGCCTTGGGCTTGCCGAGGAGAATGAGGCTGACTCACAGCCCAGCATGGCCCTTCCTGGCACCCAAAGCCAAGTGCTCTTGGATGTCGTGAGGCTTTTGGATTGTAAATATCCCAGCACTTGGCCTTGGCTGCTGTTTTGATGTAGCTCCAGTAAAATGGAACGCCCAGCTTCCAAGCAGAGGGAAGCAGCAGCCCTGTCCCACCGTAGCCCACAGGGCTCTTCTCGTCCTGTTCTCTGGAGGAGTGGGATCACTTTCCTGCCTGTCTGCACGAAGAGACCTCATGGAAGTGATGTAACCATAGGCTGCTGGTTCAGGTTGCAGGTCCTCCTCTGCTGGTCAGTCAGCTGGGATGGCTCTTCCTGCACACCTCTCCTTGCAGGAGCTGGAGGTGCAGGAAGGGACACTGGGGACAGGATGACTTGGTGTGTCACTGATGCCGGCCTTTGCAGCTCTGGGGTCATTTCAGCAAGCAAAGGACTTGCCCCCTCTAGGATGGGACAAGGGAGGTGGCAGTGTCTTACCTGCTGCTCATATTTGTGGTGGATGGTCTAGCCAGAACTTTCCAGAGATGCTAAATGCACTCCCAAACTTTAGCACACACAAACCTGATTATTTTGTGTTTATTTAAATTATTTTTAAGGAGCCATTTATTAGTACTTGTTGCTTTTGTACACAGTCTGAATTTCTGGTGCCATACGTAGACTTTGCCTTCTTAAAAGAACCTGAAGGTGCTCCCCAAAGGGCACATTCAATGCTCTCCTTCGTTTCTCTGCTCAGACTGGACTGAGCAAACATTTTAGGTTCTATCAGTGTTTGTGGTCTGCAATTAAGAAAGCTGAGACAGATACAGGTTTGTCTAGTTCTTCTGCAGATTGATTAGTTACAGACAGACAGGTAAGGGCTGCAAACAGCAGCAGTACATCTGACCCACAGAATAAGTACTACCTAACATTAGCATTGACCCAGGCATATTAGAAAGATGCCTACATAATTATGCCTCTTTGGAAGCCCTTTCAGTAAACGTGTCTATGTATAAAGCATCTTTAATTTAAAGAACACAAAGTGTCTTGGGTCTTATTCCACTTTTACACTAAGGTGCTATTACTTTTCCATGGAGGTGAAACTATACTGGGCTTGAGCCCGGAGAAAACCACAGGTGTTTGTATCCTGCAGCAAACATTTCTGGATTCCAGCACTAGCATTTGTACAGGTAACCATGAAAGGAGTTACCAGGGGGCCACAAACCTGCCTAGAAATGTATTCACAAATTTCATGTTTCCTGAAGCAGGATCTGCTATTTGTTGTGTACAGCACCTGATACAATGTAGTTGTGACCTGAGTAGGATTCCTGTGCTGTCCTGTAGGGAAATGGTAAATAATAGAGTGATAATGATATCTTCTCCTTTCCTTCTGCACAGCGCTATTGCTGTGCTGTTTTGCTTTAGTGGGTCTAATTAGCAAACTTCCAGAGTTGCTACTGAATGAAAAGGATTTCAAAGAGAGCATGGTTTGTCATTTGTGAATCCCATCTACTTTAAAACAGGGCATGGATTTCTTGAAATTTTGTAAGAAACACAACCGTGGTTTTTACAATAGCAATGAATTCTGTGCAGTGCAAAAGGTCATATGAAAAGCAGTAGGAGGACAGGATGCTGGGATAAAACACTGAGCAGATTTACTTCCTAAATTAACATTTTTCTCTTTTTTTTTTTTTTCCTAGTCTCTCTGGGACTTTGTGGAATAACAGCATCTTGTGCTGGACAAAGGAAATGAAAGAGCATTAAGTACAGGTATACTGGAAATGTGGTAGGCAAAATATTGGGACATTTCTGAGGAAAAATAACAAAAAACCCCAACAAGGAATGCACATTTAAGTGGAAACATGCAATTCAGCTTATCAGCAGCTTTACATCTTATTCATTGCTAGATGTACTGGCAAGATATTAAGAGAACAAGTGTATGCAAAAGTTGTCAGATATTATAAAAACAATGAGGTAAATGAATTTAAGAGACACTCATGTGCATCCGCCCACGCAAATATGAAGTAGGGCTATTACACCCACCTATAGATCTCCTGATTCTCAAGAGACTGGACTAAATTCTTCTCTATCACAATTTCATCAGTCTCCAGACATTTATTAAGCTCAGATTTGCCTGGTGTAAGTGCCTGAAAACATAAGTTCCAATAACACCTCAACCCAACAGATGTAAGAAAGTTTGTTTTAATAAATGTAAGGGTCACAAATTCAAATGTCCAGTATGTATGGAATAAATTTTAATTAAAGACAAGTTTTGCACTCTGCAGCAGCTAATGATTCGCTTGTCCAAGGTGTTTGACACGTATCTATGGCAAGGCATAAAATGTCATGACATAAACTTTGAAAATATTGCTAGGTTTATGAGAAATGTCCATATATATTCGTCACTTTGCTTTACTAGCTAGACCCTTCTGCCTGATCCCAGGTCTCAGGAGGACTCTGCATTCAGCTGCCCCAGGCCAGGAGGAGCACTGGGACACACTGACAGTGAGACTCATCTTCTTGTTTGCGCGAGTAATTTATCTCACCATCCAGCTGGACATTCTGGCTGATGCAACAGGGGGTCGGCTCAAGTCTTTGCCTTTCCCTGTCCCTCTACATGCCAAGGAGATGTAAAATGCGCAGTCCTGGCATCTATGTCCTTTCTTCTCTTTTAGCCTCCTCATCCACGGGACTGTTTCTAATTTCTTGCCTTGCTGTCGCACTTACTGGGCACACCCAGTCGTCCTCAGGTTTCTGTGGGATAAAAGGAGGATCAGGTTACCTGTTTTCTATTTCTGGCAAGAATTTCAGAGCCCTTTCCTGTCCTGAGTCCCCGGACTCTCTAAGGATAAGCTCCTGCAGAAAAGAGGAAGCAAAGACGACTCCTGTAGCAACAGCACTCCTCCCCCTATCTCTCTGAATGTCTCTGTCTACAACCTCTGGATTTTCATCTGCAAAATGGAAGAAGATAAGCTTTTCCCCATTCTCCTTTCCCACAGGCACTGGAAGATTATGAGGAGGGCTGGGGGATGTAAAAAGAGCATAAATATAAATAGTTTAGGAAAAACAGATTAAAAACAAAAGACAAAAACCTGCATGCCAGAGAAGAATATAGGAGAAAAAAAAAAAAGGAAAAACTAGTATGAAATAAGAAGGAGAGAAAAAACACAGGTACACAAAAGAAATCATGATCCCAAATATTTGCATAGCCGAGGCTTCCACTTCCACAGTAATGTGCACTTCTTAGATTGACAAAACTGTGTGGGAGAATTTTGTCCCCATAAACACTAATTTCACACATAACCAGCTGAAAGGATCACAAAAACCCAGTCTTCTGTGAGATGTCTGGGAATAGCTATATCCAAGTTACAGTTCCAGGGGACAAGGAGAAAAAGTCAACACGGTGTGGTGCACTACATGTTTCCACATTCTGCCTGGGGTTGCTCCCCAGGTATCTCCTACTAGGATAATTTAAATCTTTTAACATCTATGACCAGAGCATAAAAATTGTATTCTCCTTTGCTTTTTCTTTATCATCTTCCTCCCAACCTTCCTTTTAGTTCTTTGGGTCAAAAGGGCATAACTTCCTGTCTGCCTCCTAAAACCATAGTCTTTTTTATTTTGAAACAATATTGAGTTGAAGACTAATTTTATTTTGCAGATAACTGAACATGAAAATATTTAAAATCCATAGGAACAGAATTTGAGGTCTTTTATTACGGAAAAAAAATGCAAGCAAAGTGGTTCCCTCAGAATACTTGCAAAAAAAGAAACAGATGTGAAAAAATCTAAATGTGAATATAAAATAAAATCCAGACCTGTAAATCCTTTTTTTTTTTTCTTAGTAAAGAAAGCCGTATTTTTGTTACGTATCCTCAAAATATGGAAACAACTTACTTGGAAAAGTGAAAAATAAGGTAAAAATACAGCATCGTAGGCCTAAAAAAAATCAGTGAAAAGAACAAAGTGAGTGAGGATTTGGAATAGCCAAATAAACTCTGCCAGGACTTAAAGAGAGCAAATAAAATAATCCTATCTAGGAAAAGGTAGTCTCTGCATCGTAGCTGAAAAAAAAATTGGAGAGATGGCACTTCAGAAGACGATCTGTTATCTTCATTAGGAATTTTCTAAATTCTGACCCTAAACAGGCTGGAGTAAATAATGACTGCAGCTGATCAGCATGCTACTTAAAAGGATGTTTGTTTGTTTTCTATAAATCCGAGACCAAGGCTACTTTGAAGTTACCAGACAGTAACACCACATACACTCCCTTGCGGTGCATGGGTTGTTTCCAGGCTGAAAGGTTTAGAAAGATGTACAACTAAACTCCTAAACATGAAATTCATCCCAGTAAGTTCTGTAAGTTAATCAATTTAATATAAATAACATGAACTGGGATTTTTTTCTCACTATTTTGAGGAAGAACATAGTGAAAGCCATACCTGAAAAGCTGTGGGGTAAGAGGCTTCATCTGTATCTGTTGAAAACTTAGCACAAACAGCTACAATCCTTATTCCCTCTAGGAAATTAATCCTCATTCTCAGTGAATTTTGATGTTCAAAATACAGGCTCACTCAAAAATCCCAAGTATGTATCTGACAGAAAACAGGTTTGGTTGATTTTCTGCTTCATAATTTCAAGACATGTAAGATGTTGTGCACACCGGTACAGATTCTAATTCTTCAAATTCATTTGGCTTACAATATGCAAGATGCCGACTGCCCAAATATTTGAAAAAAGAAGTGACAGCAGTTATAATTTTATTTGCAGAAATTTCATTAGTTCCACTGACAAAACAAACAAACCCAAACTTTTAATAAGGACATCAGTGCAAGGTCTTTATGAAACTTCTTCAGCAATGATGACAACCCAAAGCAGACACTTCTAAAATTTCTTCAGTTCATATCTCACAGACCAATAATTTTCTGCAACATTTAATATTGGACACAGTAATGCACTGTAATCTCATAGAGTAGCACAATCAGTACAGAGCAACCCTGTACATAAGCATTACTGTTACATAGAATATCCACTGGATGTATAAGCTCACAAATATTTGAGCTTGTATGTATAACTCCTAAATGAGGATATTTGTATATGTAGTGTAAACTTAGATATAACTGACACAGTTTAAATCTCTTCTCTTCTCTTCTCTTCTCTTCTCTTCTCTTCTCTTCTCTTCTCTTCTCTTCTCTTCTCTTCTCTTCTCTTCTCTTCTCTTCTCTTCTCTTCTCTTCTCTTCTCTTCTCTTCTCTTCTCTTCTCTTCTCTTCTCTTCTCTTCTCTTCTCTTCTCTTCTCTTCTCTTCTCTTCTCTTCTCTTCTCTTCTCTTCTCTTCACTTCTCTTCTCTTCTCTTCTCTTCTCTTCTCTTCTCTTCTCTTCTCTTCTCTTCTCTTCTCTTCTCTCTTCTCTCCTAGAATGTGCTGTTTGTTTTACAGCTCTCCAGAGTAGACATTTTTCATTCTGCATTCGAGGAAGCTGCTGATGCTAGATGAAATGTCTTTTGTCTCCTTTCCATCTTTGTTATTTTTCCTCTTCTGAGCCCTAGAAGAATCCCATCCTCATGTCACAGACAGATGACTCCTTGTCATCTCCAGACAGATGACTCAGCGTAAGTCTTGGTTGAAGTCACTCAAATAGCAAATACCTGTTGTAGAGTGACAGTGTGATTGATATCTTACCTGCAGAGTTTGCCTACCCCTTTCTAAGCAATTTCACAGAAAAAAACCCAAACCAGATAATGCCAGAAGCCTTAGAATCAACATCTGGGGCTCCACCTTCTCAAAGAGATATTTTACAGACAGATGACCTCCCTTTTTTCTCCAGACCTTAGAAGGCTGACAATACAAATCACTGCAAGATAACATTCCCTGAAATATATAAAATACTCTCAAAATTCAGCAAAGATCTTAAACCAGCTCAGTAAGTTCTCCCTTCCTGAAGCAAAGGACCATTATCAATAACTGTTCATCACTTCCTGGAACCCTTGCCAGGAGACCCAGAACATCTCAGTTTCCTGTTTCACCCCACTCAACTGTTATGCAGAGCTTTGAAGAGAGATGATGAAACAACAAGCATCTTGGAAAAAAGACACCACCTTTATTTCCATACAATTCCATGGAAATTAAGCAGTCTTGTGAGAAGAAAAGCTCATTAAAAAGAACCAAAATGCTACAATTGCAGATTTGCTTAGTGCCTAGACATTTCTAAGCTAGCAGTCCTACCTTAAAAGTAGCTGGCAAAGCTGCAGTGAGAAAAGACAGAGGTGATTCTTGCTGGGAGAAAGACAGGCATCATAGAAGTTGCTGTTTCCTCTTCTACACCACACGTCCTCGAGGGCATCTGTTTCTAGATTATTAAATTAATCTTCTGCCTGTGACTCATTTTTGTTTTTTCACAAACATAACTCTCTCGGCAGCTGTTCTGCTCAAGTAGGGAAAGTATCAGGCCCCAAAGGGAGGTTTTTGCTGTGGGAGACAAATGGAAGTAAAGACTGTGGAACTTGGAGGGGCAGATGCAGCCCTGCTCTAAATATGACTTAGAGCCATGATTGAATGATGTGGCACTTGAGTGCGTGGAGTACTTGCTGACCATACTAACTGGGGAAGCACAGGGAAGAGGAAGGAAACCCTATCAGCACCACGGTAAGTGCCCAACTTGGATACCCCCCAGAGGAGACACAAGTAATGATTCTGACTTCACTGATTTCATAATTACATAGAGCACTCATCTTTTCTTTGTGTCTTCACCTCAATAAACTCCTCACAGAAACACACACTTTAAAAAAAATTTGAATCAAATTATGAAACAGTTTTTCTGGGGTGAAAAAATAATTGTGTGAAGTTGCTTATAAGGAGGTTTAAACAAACAAATATACCTGAAAAATGCAGGCTCTGAAATAGCTATTAAACAGTCAAGACACTGTCCTTTACCTTTAATAAGTCTTTCACTAGAGCAGCCCCTTTCTGCTTCCGTGGAGCCCACATCTTATCTGTCTCCTCTAATAAAGATGATCAGAAGTGTAACTAGTAAATTAGGGTAAAATACACATTTCTTTCAGTTTTCACCTTGTTTTTAATAAAAAATATTCTTGTGAAAATCAGGTGTGATTTTACACTGATGATCTCAAGGAAAAAAGACTTATGCAACCTCTAGGGGAAGGTATTGAACAGCTTTCAGTGGTTTGGGGGTTAATCCAGAGAGCAGAACAAAGTTATCTGATATGTGGTTTCATGAGGCTCTGATAGGCCAACCAAGATTATTGAGACAATCAGAAAGACCAAAGAAGAAGATGGTTAAAGACTGTCTGTGTTTAACTGATCTTGCCCAGTAGCCTCTTGTGTGGGTTAGACAAGAAGAGAGGAATTTATATCTCTGTGGAGCTGTGCAGAAAATCGTTGCTCCAGAAAAGAAGAGGTAGTGAAGTCTGGATTCATATGGCCGTACCTTTTTTGACTGGTGTTCTTCAGTGCCTAATAAGTGCAAACTCCAATTGACTCTAATCACATGATAAAGGCATTTATACCTTGTCATCATGTGGATTCACTGATGTCTGTGACTTGTTGAGTTCAGTTACACTTCCTCCTGATTGTATCTTTAACAGGGTCTTCTTCCTAAGAGCTGATTTTCACTTATATTTCATGGAGTTTAAAGTAATGTTCATTTCTGCCCAACCTGCAGGTGTGTTGGGGCAGTCCCAGACAAACCTGCAGGTTGGGCAGAGGAGTGATTGAGAACAGTCGTGCAGAGGAGGACTTGGGGGTGATGGCTGCCAAAAAACTCAACATGACCTGGCAGTGTGAGCCTGCAGCCCAGAAAGCCAATGGAATCCTGGAATGCATCAAAAGGAGCGTGGCCAGCAGGTCAAGGAAGGTGATTCTGCCTCTCTGCTCTGGTGAGACCCTCCTGGAGTGCTGCATCCAGCTCTGTGCCCACAACATAAGAAGGACATTGCATTGTTGGAGCAAGTCCAGAGGAAGGAGTGAAGATGGTAAGGGGAACCGGAACAGCTTCCCTATGAAGAGAGGCTGGGAAAGTTGGGGCTGTGCAGTCTGGAGAAGAGAAGACTGAGTGGAGACCTCATAACAACTTTCCAGTATCTGAAGAGGCCTATGGAGAAGCTGGAGAGGGACTCTTTGTCAGGAACTGTAGTGACAGGACAAGGGGAAATGGCTTCAAACAGAGTAGGTTTAGATTAGATGTTAGGAAAAAATTCTTTACTGTGAGGGTGGTGAGGCACTGGAACAGGTTGCCGAGAGAAGCTGTGGATGCCCCATCCCTGGAAGTGCTCAAGGGCAGGTTGGATGGGACCCTGAGTAACACGGTCTAGTGGGAGGTATCCCTGCTCTTGGCAGGGGGTTGGAACTAGATGATCTTTAAGGTTTAACCATTCTATGATTCTATGAACCTCATGCTGGTTGGACCTTTGCGACCATTTCTGTCAGTTTGGCTGAAATGGGAAGCCTGGGTTACCTGCGAGCAGGGAGAGATGGCAGATGATATTCAAACTCATCAGAGTATGCAAATCTACAGTCACACACACACTGGTTCTCTAACTTGCTCTCGCATGGTGCGTGTTCAGAAAAGACTAATTTTTTTTTAAATGGATGTAAGTTATTTCTGTCTTTTTGGGATTGGGAAGCCAGTATTTATTTCTGAAACATTGACAGGGCTCTGACATTGTTCGTAATTAGCCCAATGAAAATTCAGAGTAACACCAATGATTTCAGTAGTGATCTGTTAATTTAGACGTAAGGGACCCTGAGCAGAACAGGAGTTGGAATCTAATCCATTAACCACTGAAGCAGAATGCTCTAACAGAGTCACAAATATTTGCCACATACAAAACTCTACTTCCCACTGCTAACTGCAATCTTGAGATCTGATTAGAAAAAACCCACTCACTAATATACAGTGTCATAGTATCAATTTTAAACACAAGGGGTTTTTTTAGGGACCATTCCTTGCCACATATTAGCCTTGTGCTAAATTACTTATTATTAAAGCCATAATTTTAATAGAAGCAAAGGCCAGGCAAGAACATTATCATATAAATAGGCATGATAAATAAAATAAAGGTTAAATTGATATATACTTCTTAATCATTTTGGTAATCAGTGATGACACAAACTTGGAATCATGTATTTTGCTGGCTACATTGTTATTTTGCTCTTCATGCTAATTATTTCCTACAAGTCAAAACACTTCCCTTTATTCTGTTTGCTTTTTCTATTTAGCACAAAAAGAAAGATAACCACCCCAATAAAATATATACGTTATCAGGAAAGGTAGAGGGAAAATAAAAGACTGATAACTATAGGGAACTGAACTCATCAGATCTTATCCATGCAGAGGTAGGAGTTTTGTTCTGTATTATTTTAAAAGTAAACAATCTTCTTACTGTTTCTTATGTGTTTCAACAAATCGTCTGAAACCTCTGCATATTTTTTAAAGTTTCTGCCTTTTTACATTGTTTTTAGCTTAGCAGTCCTATGGATTATTTATTATTTTACATACATGAACTTCAGTTAAAATATTTGTTTTCTGATCTTCCCTGTCTACCAGATGATGGAATAATTCTGTTCCATCATAACCAGCATCATGCCTTATTACTATTGCCAGGGAAGAACTGCTAAATGATCCAAATGAGAAACATAAATATAAACATCTGCATTTATATGTGTGTGGAGTTATAAAACAGGCTTCCAGCATACAGAGGAACAGTAAAATGGTTAAAGCCTACACTGACTGCTCAGGAACATGGTTCATCAGCATTGCCTATGCTTTTAAAGTCCTGTTCCTCTATTTCATTGTAAGTATTAACCTTAAGGATGAATTAAAACTGGAACTTGGATCAAAGGCCTTTACTTATTTCCGTATTTATTCCTGGGAGTTAAGAAATTCACCTACAATTCCCACAAGGATGCAGACAGAGTCTGGACAGACAGACAAGTGAAAAGTTGGAGCTAATGAATATTGCTCCAGTGTCAGACAGGTAAAGCACTCCCCTCTTCCTGTTAATTCAGTCGAAACAATGAAGAGAAAAACCCAACCCACCCTTGTCTTGTTTGGCTTAGACATGAACCCTTGATAAGACTCTGGAAAACAAGAAACTTTGTAATAGATTTTAGCTACCTTTGGCTGACAAACTCATATGTCATAAAAATGTAAAAATAGTGGTGCACTTCTGTCACTCAGCTTGATATGTTGTAGATTACAGAAAATTACTGAGATAAAGAATAATATAACATTTTTACTTGAATATTACATACTTTACATTTCTCTACAGAAAGGATATCCCAGCAGGAAGGAGAAAGGTGGAGCACAATCCCTGTAGCATTTCTTGTTCTGCATTGTACAAAACTTTGTAGGGACACAGGAAGAGGATACGGAAGTTTCTACAGGAAAACAGAGAAAAGTTCAAACACAAACAGCATCCAAAAAATTTACCAACACTTTATAACATTTCCTTTTTCTTTTTAAATGTTTAAGGACAGTTACATTACAGCATAGTTTACTACACATTTCTATGTGTAAGTATTTTTACAATTTCTCTTGCAGCAATAATCTCAAAGCAATTTTTAACATGAATTGTGAAAGCTTCATAATAGTAATGCATGCAATAATCTATTTGGGATAGCATCCTCCTTTTAACAGAATGAGCAAGTGTCAGACTAAGAAGTTTATACTACAATCTATGTAGAACTTTGAAGAAACTTGGTGTTTAACCTAAGTCCCCCTGAAGACCACTTTCACAACGGACCTCTGATTGGAACCCACCACAGTCAAAAGAAACTTAACATAACTTCAACACCTTTTACAGATGGATGGAAGATCTTGCTTCATCAAAGCTTAAGAACGTGCTTAAATCTGGTGTTGCAGGCAGCTAAAATATGAATTAGTTTAGCCGAAGACCTGACTCATCACCTGGAGCAGCCATGGTGGGGTGGTGCCAGTGGTGGGACATATCCGCGTTAGCTGTTCCCGTCGGCTTGTATGTAAAGGAAACGTGCCTGTCTGACCATCCAGGAGCAGTCCAACCTGGCAGTCACGCTCGTACCACCGGAGCTGAGACCAGGGCCCCTTCCAAGCCACGCCCTCCACACTCGCACCAGCTCGACCCCAGGTTTCCTTCAGCAGAGTCTCAGACGATCCTTAAAATAATTTAATCTTGGTGCAGTAACTAATTAACAAAACATCAACTCGAGCTGGCATCTCTGGGGAGGGACCCCGCAAAAAGGAACCTCTTTGCTTTTATCCCCTCGCAGCCTAAGACGGGGTAGTCTGAGAGTCGTCCGCTCCTGCCGTGTCTCTGAGCGTCTGGTCCCCCCGGCCGGCGCCACAGGTCCCCGGACCCTCTGTTACGCACTCACAGCCCCTTGCCTGCGGCTCCAGCCACCCAGAGCTCAACCCGCAGCTCGAACTGCAGCTGCATCCCGAGCTACCTGCATTAAATGCATTCCTCAACATGTAGTTGCTTGAATATATTTTTTGTTAAGTAAAACATAAGAGCATATGGTTAGCTCCTAAGAACTTGTTTAGTAAGTATGGGCTTTGGCTTGTGTTTATGGCTTTTTGCTAAGTCTGGCTATGAAGGAGCCTCAAAAGAGCTTTCCATATAAATGTGTCATCTTTTGATAGCACCCAGTCAGGAGCATTCAACAACAGCCAAGGCAATATTCATACTACTGTCGATTTGGCTGCACATCATCAATTCTCTTAGAACTGCAACTACCACAAGCATGTGATGAAAGGGTATCAGCTGGGCTAATGGGTATCAGCTTTTCAGTGTGTACATTTAAGGTACAGTAGGACAGAAGTCGTGATCTATTATAGAGCAAGTGAGTATATGAAAGATGTATAAACTGGGAATTTTTTTGAGGAACAAGATCAAGTTTGCATTGCAAGCCTACATTACTTGAGTTTTTGAAAGGACTAAAATGCAGTCACTTTAAAATTACTTAGATGTCAGTATGTCTATACTAAAAGCCTTTCATACTGGTAGTTAAAATGTATAGCAAATAAAATCTCCTTGTAAACAGCTGAAGAATGATTCCACTTTTCAGCTGTACAGAAGGCAGAATATGAATCAAAGATTACCTATGTGTTCTAACCCTAAGCAGGTAGTTAGGGTGGCTGAGTTACCTGGAGAGGCTTCCCAGGATCCTTACATAGTCAGCAGGGAGAAGCAGGCACCTCCTGATCATTCTTATCAGGGTCCTAACTTATATGCCTTGAACTATTTTCCAAAATCTTTCTCCCTTACCATTCAAGAAAAAGGAGCGCACATGCACACGCAAGGTAAACGTATTAAGACACATCAATTTTTAAACTCTTTTTGTGTAACGTGACTTAGAAAAAAGGATTTTCTAGCAAGCAGAATGGAGCAACAATTATGCTAATAGCAGTCATTTCCCATAAGAAACACACAATCTGTGTAGTTTATGGTCTGCACCGATGACTGGTTAAGGGGTTAGTTTTGACTTCTCAAAACCAAACATATTTTGAAGACTTTGCTTTTCCAGAGTGTCTTTTATATGAGGTTTATAGTTATGGCTGTGGAGTATGAGAACAGGAACGGCTTTAAGAAAACATCAGTCATTTTATTAGAAAATGCACATCACCAAGAACATCATTAACGTTGTAACTATAAAAAAACAAAAATACATTAATTGGAACATTATAATAAAATACACAGTAATTAGAAGAGAAAATGTTGTCGTTTTCACCCATCTGAAAATTTTTAAGTAAAATTGTGTCCCAAAGTAAGAGTCATACTGAGAAACATATAAACTATAAGGTCACATGTTGAAGGTAAAATCCATTTAATTTCATTCGTCATTTAAAAATCTTAGAATTAGAGTGGGCTGAACAAAGTGGCAGTGAGTTGTGCTCCATTTGACCAAAAGCATTTGAGAACAGTAAAAGCAGTTTAATTATGTTCAGATGCTATGGTGATATTTGGCAGTAGAATTACCTTGAATCAGCTATATTTAGAGATTAGGTTAGGATAAAATAGACAGATGGGAAATGGGGGTGGGGAGAAAGAGACCAATAAAATACAACTAAAGTTCTAACTCAGTCCTTTAATTAATTAGCCTGGAAAAGAAACTGCGGTAGAACAGATTGAAAGATTTAAGAGAAGCCTGGTGACCTCTGAAATAGTTAATCTTTGCAGTTAGATTAGACTTCATGGTTAGTCAGAGATTCATGGAATCCTCTTTCCCTGTTTTCATGGGTTGCTCATTTAGATGCTCTAGGCTCCTTCAGTACACAGTGACACCACATTCCTTTAATGACAAAAAAAAAAAATCATAGGCAATTACACTGCACACAGGATGTAATTCCTTATAAATCTTTCACTAAGAAGGCAAACCTAATGAAATTGTACACGCAATAATGCTTTTGCTTGAAACATGTTGGGTCATGTGTTTTCTTCCACAGCACACAGGGAAAGCAAAACATTCAGGAAAGCAAAATGTGCCAGAGGAAGAGGAGTGTAAAAGCATTCATTTCCCTCAAACACTCCTTCCTGATCAAGCACCACAGCCTTCCGGGGGTGGATAGGGGAGAAGAGGAAAACCTTGGGGTCTCTAAAACATCATTCTCTTAAGACTGAAGGCAGATTTTTAACTGCAACCCAACAACAAAACTCATTCACAGACAGTCACGAGGGGCTAGAACATGCTCCCTAAGGGAAAAAGAAGTCCCTGGGAAGACCGGAGAGGCTCCTGCTTCGTTGCCAAAGTCCTACCATCTGTACAGTATATTTGTTTCATGTTGTGAAGAAGCACTTAGTCCTTCTCCTGCCTCTGATGGGAAATATGTTAGGTTAAAACTTGCAGGATTTCTTTGTTTCAGAAAATGTGACATGAGGTTTTGAAGCTTTTGGTGGTAACATGCAATGTTTTCCCCATTAATTTGAACCAACTTTGAACAAGAGGTTTCTCAAGAACAAACACAGTTCTGTTGATGCCTGCTATCACCTCTTCTAAAGTTCACTATTTTACTCCAGATAGCTCAGCAAAAAGCCCAGGAAGAAATGCTTGTGGGAAACACTGTGCAACCTGGGTCCCTTGGGTTTCCATGGGTTTAGAGTCAATGTTACATGCTGGAGCTACGGCACTGCACACAGCACTTTTCTTGCCAGTGAAGCTGCCTGTGAGATGAGATAAAACTGAGGACCTGACCACTTTGTGAGCAGCATGGATGCCCCAGGGCTTTTTGCAATAACGAAGTTGTTGGCTCTAAAGCCGGTGCTCGTTCAGCTACAGGAGAGTGTGAAAGAGAAAAGCCAAACCTCCTAGAGCAACATTCATCAGCACTGATGCAACATTTGCAAGACATTTAAATAATATGTTGTGAAAGGCAACCAAGAATCTTACACGAATTAGACTGTTATTTCAGCTCAGGTAATTAGTTTCTATTTACCCAGTTTCCAAAATTCCCTGGAAATCCTCCTGTAACTTGTCAGGTGGTTATTCAGGTTAGAATGGCTAGAAAATAAGAGAGAAGGATGGTTAGGAGTGATTCTCCCACAGAACTATTGTGTTCGTTGTCATAAAAGCAGACACAAATCTGAATCCTCTTCACTGCAGAGCCTGTAATCTAGAAAGAAATAAAAACGATTAGAGAAGAAGAAACAATGTATACATCCATTAAATATATTAGGACTTAAAATATTAAATGAAACAACAATTATTTCCAACCGCTTTCAACTTTGTTCTTGATAATTACACACGATTAGAAAGCATCTATGTACATTTAAGGAAAATTGTATACCACAAAGTGACATTACAATTATATAATTTAATTTAATAATTTAATTATGGAGGGACTCAAGGCTCAGAGTGAAATTACACTAAAACCTAGACCAACTCATTTTTGAGACTCAGCCTGAAGAGTTTTAAACAGAGATCTGGAGGACAGCAAATCTACCTTTACTTTTTTGTTTCCTTCTCTTAGATGGCTTAATTACAGCAGCACATGAGATTTATGAACAGTTTAAAAATTAAGGAGAAACAATCTGAAAAGACAGACAAAGCCTGGTTTCTTAACTGATGTGATCTAATAAAACGAGGCAGAATTATAGTCACTATTCTTAGGAAAGCTTTGGGGCAATTTTTCAGCAGGAGAGGTTTATAAATACAGGCTCTTCCACAAACCGCACTTTCTCTTGGCAAACAGAGACATCCTGGGTGCATATGTTTGTTCAAGGATTGCGTGAATCCCTAAGATTAGGACTTTCAGCAGCAGTAACCTGCCTTTCTGGTCGAAGGGGAGGTGTCTCAGTTAAACTTAGTCCTTTATGAGTAGAACAGCTGTTGTCTGGACCAACTCTGAGCAAGGAGAAGCAATTTCCAAAGCTAAACCCTCAGATCTTCATAGCTTGAGGACAGAACTAAAGCTTTACAATTAACAGTTGTAATGAGATCATGTGCTGATGAATGGATGTGAAACAAGACACAGAAGCTGACTAGTGACTGCTACAAATATAATTAGCATTTTTATAACTATGTCAACCAACAGGTTTTCTGAAAAACAGAAGAGAAAAGCTCCTACACAATACAAACACACAATTTTCCTCATTCATCATCATGTACTTTTGCATCAAATAATCCTTAAGATTACCTCTAAGTGTAGATTAATTGAGCCAGGCAGATATTGCAGAGGAGAGTTTCAGCAATCATTCTGTAAAGGACAGTGTTTTTATCACAACATAGATGTAGTTTCCAAAAATACTTTTCCTATGATATCCATAGTGCTAGGACCAATAGCCCTGGCCAAAAGCTCCCATTTTCTTCCACTTCCTGCAGAGCTCTCTGAATTGCTTATGTTTTCAACACATCCCGGTGTCTTCATTCTGTTAAATGAGTTCTGCACTTTTTACTCCAGCTTTTGTAGGCTAATTATGAGGAGAACTCATCCAGTGGTGTGGTCACCTGACCTCACTAGACAAAAAAAGGACTGCTGTTTAAAAAAAAAATTTAGAAAGTACCGTAAACAGATACAGCATGGGAAATTGGAGGAAAAAAAAAATTAAGATTTAAACATTTTTTAGAGACAGTGTTATTTGTTAAAGAAAAGAACTTGTATTGATTTTGAGAGTTTGTTCTCTCAGATCTCCACACCATAGCCGGTAAGGCAACTCTGGTATATCTGTACTTCACCTCTTGGTCAGAAAGCCAACGAAAGATAAATGTAGAAGATGAATGCTGGTACCCCCAGCTGTCAGTCCAATATTTAATTTTGGTACCATAAGAACTTCTCTGACTGCCCTGCTTTGCAAAACTGGGTCTTCAGTTGTAGTTCCCAAACAAAGATTGATTCCTTCATCCTAATGACTTAAACTAGTGCTTACAGCAAGGACTTTATCCACTGTACATTTAATCTAGGCAATATACTATCTGAAATTAAACATTTTAATGCTTCTTTGTTTGGGAAACACAAAATAAGGATTTATCAGACCTCAAATCTGTATTCTGAAATTCAGAATGACTTCTAAAAGGGAATGATTTA
The DNA here is from genome assembly GCA_013400655.1 of Mystacornis crossleyi. NCBI lineage: Eukaryota > Metazoa > Chordata > Aves > Passeriformes > Timaliidae > Mystacornis > Mystacornis crossleyi. The sequence continues at coordinate 39,094 of VYZQ01065977.1, forward strand.
AGAAAAATAACAAAGTTACATTATTTGATGTTCGTACCAAGTTATTCTTGCTCCTCTATGGCATGTTAAAAGACGAGAAGGAAGAAATCTGATGGACTTTCACAAGAGACTGAATTTGATCCTATACCTCTGTTCAGATGCTATTGACTGATGCTTAGTGGCCAATTCTGACCATCTCTTTAACTCCATCAAAACATACTTTTGTTCCCAATGACATTGCAAGCAACAAACCAAGAGAGTGATAAAAAATAATCATAGCTTCTATGTCAGTGCTCATCAAAAACATTCTGAACTGCAGTTACAGTGCTGGAATGATAAATCTCATTACTATTAAGAGAAATAGCAGTATTGACTTTGAAGTGTTATGCCTTGAATGTCACTGATGTTCTAGGCAGACAGAAGATAATGTCACTCACTCTGAAAATTTCCAAGTTAGAAATGCTGATATATGAGACACAAGAAAAGACAAAATTGATGCAAACTCCAGATACTGGAAATGTGTCTCTTTTAATAAATCCAAAACAACAGTTTAGATCTGAGGTCTACAGCTTGAAGGTCAAAACCTAAATCTCCCAAAAACCACTGGTCTGACTCTTGAGATATAATGTGGACTTGCAAGATCCAGCTTGTATTTGATGAATTGCAATATGAAGAGGGGTAATAATTTTAAACTAAA
>VYZQ01065979.1:13867-32837 GCA_013400655.1 Mystacornis crossleyi
TCCCCCCATCCCAGCAAAAGCATACTGCACTCCCATATGGAAGTACCTAACTCCCGAGCATTAACTATCAGATGTTTCCAAATGTTTCAGGCTCTATCACAAGTATCTCTTCTCTTTTTTTCTTGAAAATCCTCCTGTCTATGTTTTAAATACCTGCATATTAAAATTTAACGTCAAGACAGATTTTAAAACTTAATTTAATTGCAGTATCTGTTATGGCATGGATTTTCCTTAAGAATAAGAATCAAGCAGAGATCTCTTCCTCTGTCACAATGTTTGGATCGTAAAAGCCTCTCCTCCCTGGAAGTANCCTGGAAGTACCAGGGTCAGGAAAATCTAAGCCTTTCCTGGGCCCCCCAAAACCCTGACTTTGCTCTAGCAAATTTTAAAAGAAATTTCTAGAACATGCTCGTGTGTTCTGGAAAGCTGCCATATTCAAGCAGCAGCAGCTGAAAGGTCATGAGACTTAACATAGAAGTGTATCATAAAATCAAGTTTGAAGGGGTTCTGGAAAAAGAAATATAGAATGCAATTTATGAGGCTCGTCTCCACTCAAACTTCTGTGATACAGGCCATGAGAAGTTGCCAATTTGCCAGCATAAATAGGAAAATGTTTATAATTATGTTTCCCTGTGCTGCTGTTCTGGGAAGTTTTGACCATTTAGGATGTTCCAGAGCCAGTGGTTATCCAAGAAGCACAAAAGGAAGGCCACGGCAGGAGGGAATTGTGCATCACTAAGCATGAGGGTGCCAGTCCAAACATGGGCTACCAGCAAATGCACCAAGATATTTGTAAAGGGAAAGGAAACTGCTGAGAGGCCTCAAAAAGGCTGAATTTACCCCTGGGTTCCCATGAGAGCCACATCCTACGGGACAATGCAAAAATGTGACTCAACTACATGACGATTTTCCAGAGAGATGGAGTCAGGATGATTATTTTAGTGAATTGTCTAATACTTTTACCACAGACTGCACAGAAATGACTGGCAGAGTTTTGTTGCTGACTTCTGTGGATAATTACAGCATGAGTAAGATTTTTGAGATGGTTTTTACAAATTTTATTTTCTTTTTGAGTAAGAGTCTTAAGACATCTTTTATGTAGATATATATGAAGGAAAATGGGAAAAAATTAATTCACACCTACTGACCCAGACATCTAAGTTTCTGCATAGCATAGGTTTGCTAAAAAAGGTGAGTCAGACTGGAAATGCAATTCAGTTCCCTAAATTTAAAAGCTAATAATGTCTCTTTATGTGTCATGCCATCTTCAACTTTCACCCACAATAAATTAAAAAAAACAACACAAAACAAAACNGTAAGAAGGAAGCCTCGGTCATCACCTACTAACATTTTTATTTAACTGAAAAGCAAGAAAATGAATGGTTTCAATGTCAGGACCTGACATTAGAGGAACCAGGGACTTGCAGGTATATCGAGAGATTAGTTGGACCAAGAAAGAAGAAAAAACAACCTGATCTGAGGCCTCAGGAGTTATCATTACTTCAAACTGAGACAGAACAGTTGGACTTAAGAATCTTGGAGGTGTTTTACAACCTAAATGATTCTGTGGTTCTCTACCTACAAAGGGGACAATACGACAATCTGGAGTTGCAGTGNCAAAACAAAACAAATAGGCCCTGATTATACGGTTTGCTCCTGAAATTTGTGTCCAAAAGTGTATTCATTTGGTGAACACCATTTTTGTGTTAGCTGGTAAATATAAAATAGCCTTTGTTCACTTACATATTTCTGGTTCATACAATATTTAACTGGATAAAACAACCATGAATAACTGAGGCAAACCAAAACCATATCTGTACATTCAAAATCATAATTAAACACATTTCCATCAGTACTTACTTTGTTTTCTCACAGTGAGCAACTTAACAGGGAAAAGACTGACAAAACTGTACCAGCGTAAGTTATTCGCTTGTTCATTTTTTCAGGAAAACTCTTCTGCTTGAGAAATATTAGAGATAAATTCTATGGGTCATTTAGGGACCAAAGAAAATTGATGGAGAGGGCTAGCAACATTCATTTTGGTCTCCAATGAGCAGCAATAGCAGAGAAACTGCCAAGGCTTCTTTCCTATGCCAGAAACACAAGCCAGATCCTATTAATGGACTAGGAAAAGTTAAGTCAGTGCAGCAGAGCTGGCCAACTAGCTTACCTTGGGCAGAAGTTGTTTGGGCAGAAGTTCTAGACTGTAATTCTAGTTTATTTGGGTTGGTGTAAAATACTTTACCCACACCATGCACCTCTATGTAAAACCAGTTCTTCCTAAGGGTGTTAAATTTGATGGCAAGGGCACCAGATGACTGAACCTGATTTCAAGCATTTCGCAGCAAAACATGGGTTTAGACCAGCAATTTCTACTCCACATCATAAAAACTGTGTCAAAATGATAAATCACCTATTGAAAATACTGTAGGTCATAATCCATACATTTATTATTATTATTATTATTAGCATTATTATTATTATTATTAGCATTAGTGTAAGAAGGAAGCCTCGGTCATCACCTACTAACATTTTTATTTAACTGAAAAGCAAGAAAATGAATGGTTTCAATGTCAGGACCTGACATTAGAGGAACCAGGGACTTGCAGGTATATCGAGAGATTAGTTGGACCAAGAAAGAAGAAAAAACAACCTGATCTGAGGCCTCAGGAGTTATCATTACTTCAAACTGAGACAGAACAGTTGGACTTAAGAATCTTGGAGGTGTTTTACAACCTAAATGATTCTGTGGTTCTCTACCTACAAAGGGGACAATACGACAATCTGGAGTTGCAGTGTCAAGCATGTGTACTTTGCTGAAGCTGCCATTTCACCTAAACCAAGGAGCTGGCAGTACATCTCACATCTCTCAGAAGTGAGGCAGGCGGCAGCGTGAAAATCTTCCTCTGGTCCAGGAGCCCTCCAAGAGGAAAAACAGAGCAGCCTGAGACGGAGGCACTCACAAATCATCCATCACCAGAACGACCAAATGTCCTGCTCCTGCCAGCAGTCCCACTGGCTGCCAACAGCTATCACAGCAAGACTAGGAAACAGCTCAGAGATCACTGGGGCCACATTCCGAAATGGAGGGATCTCTCTTGTGCAGCATGAAGACAGCTGGAAGCAGACATCAAACGCGGCAGCTGCATGTGGAGCACCTTGTCCACGCCTGTCCCCATCTCCTGGCTGTGGGGACAGGCAGACTGGCTGGCTTGGGGCTGTTAGCAGCATAAAAGCCTGTGCGGACCAGCCCAGCTACAAAGCACTCCACTCCCTACGGGATCTGGAGAGAGGAATTAGCAGTCACAGGCCTCCACATAACCCTAAACACCACAGCTGACGTGATGATGCAAGAGCACTGTCGCTTCCCTCCATCCATGTGCATCTGAAATCACAGTCTCACTTGCATAGGTTAGCATAAAGGAAGAGGGTTAACGACAAGCTCCACTGCTATTAGGCCCCTCAAAAGGATACAAAACTAATCTTATCTGGTCCAGAGGATGGGGGACACATTTTTCCCACTACAGTAAGAAGGATTTTCCAGAAATGTGCTTTTAAACACTTTTGTGTGCTGCTTTTCTATAAATTCTCATCTGATGTTTTTCCCCCTAAATCACTGACTTCACTTATTTTTTGCATAAATATTTGTCTGAATGCATTTCAAATAAAAATTATTTCAATTTACTGACCCACAAAAAAAAAATCATTCCATAATTCAATCAGGGATAATAATTGTTCTTGAAGCTGTGAAATGCCTCAACTGCAATTTTCTGTGTAATGAGCTATAAACTTTTATATTCAATAATAATGAAGTGTATATTCACTGAGGCATACATTTCTAACCACATAGTTTTGAGAGGAATGACATTTTTAAAAGCAGTTACACTCAACACTAATTAATTTCGAGAATATAAACACTCTCCAAAGTTGCAAAATTAAGCAATTATACAATAATATGTTATAATCATAACAGTTTTTCAGTTCTGAAGACTTTTTTTAACTTATTTTCTCACCATTGCTAGGCTCTCGACGCATATGGATGAGTATTACAAAGCCAATCAGCAACACAAAATGTATGCTTTGCATTTTAGCTTAGACTTCTGGTGTTTGCAGAACAGTGTGTGTCTAACTGCTGTTCCCACAGCTGTAAAGCTTTAAGACTTAAGAACGCATTGAACCAGAGTCTGTCCTCACATAATTGGAGTGGCGCAAAGTTTTGTTTGGGGGTGTTCATTTAAAGCACAAAGCCCCATCTGGCGAACCCCAGGTTGTTCCCCATGTGATAAAAGTGTGGGGTTATTCATTACCCTGTGACATGTAATTAACATGATGATTGGCTCTATACACCTTATAAACAATGAACACTTTTCTTATTTCCTTTTAACTACCACCATTTAAAATCACTAGGAGAGAATGGGATTAAAAAAAAAAAAAAAAAAAGATACAGCCACTGAGGGAATTTCCAAATTAAGAGGTCCTTGAGATTCCAAAACAAACCCGAAAAACATAACAGACACTCTTCTCTTCATAAAACACTCACAATAGCAGAGGCCCAGCTTACAACTTTTAACTGCAGCAGTGCTGACACTTCAAGGCAGGATGCTGAGGTCGTACAAAGGGATCCCACAGCTACTGCACATCACGGGCTAATGAATCTTTTCCCATGACAGGTACAGACCTCGGGACTGGGGTGGGAGCCAGGCTGTTAGAGGAAAACTTCAGAGAATCTGCAGTGGCAAAGGCTCAGTGAGCAAGATCCTGCAACTGTCTGGAAGATTTACCTCCATGCATCTACGTTATACCAACTGTGTTGTAAATCCCAGAGCACATCTACCTGTCACCGTGTTTCAGTCAAAACTATCGAAAGCATACACAAACCAAGATGCTGTCAATTTTTAAGCTACTTCCTGCACACAAATATACCTATCAGAGCTGAGAAAATTTTCCTTTTGTTCTGTCAAAATCTTCCTTAGTCTCTTGGGTTGTACAGTCCATTACGGGCATTTGAGGGAAACGTGGAGAAAACTTTCTTCAGCTCTTTCTAGTTGCCGTTTATTAAACATAATGTAGTAATTCTGGGCAATACTTAGTAATTAGTGAATAATTTCTACTAATTCTGTTTGAAATGTAGCCTAGAACCCTGAAAATACTTTCTCTAGTTATGTACAATGTAGCCTTCACTCTTATTTCTGAGGACCAGGCTACCAAGCTTGTTGCTGGAGCTAAGGCACAGAGATGCAGCGCAGATCTTGTCAGTCTCTACTTCCTCGCTAAACACTGGCATTTCTCACACCCTTGCCAAAAAACAGCACTGGCTTTTCCTGAGTGTAGGACCAATCTAAACTATTACCTTTCCTTTGATGACTTCGCTTGTTCCTGAAACTGAGAAAGCCTCAAAAGGATTTGAAAGCAGGATTCTTCTTATCTCATTTCAAATGTTACTGTATATGTGTCTGCTATGAGCCAGTCATCAGAGCTGGCCCTTTGGCCAACAGGGAAGTAAACACTTCCAGATCTGACCTATTTTAATTTAAGCAGAGACTAGCTGTGTGCTAGATGCTCCTTTTCTCCTGTGCTGACCATGAAGACAGTTAAAATGACAGAGAAATCACGGTTAACCTACCATTTAAAAGGACAGGATCCCTACAGACATGTTCCAAGAGTTGTGTGAGGGTCTCTTCATTAAGTCCTCCCTTTAGTCTCATTGAGAAGAAGAGATCTGAGTAAAACCTTTTTTAGCCAAACTTGTCCTGAAAGAAATCACAGTTTCTATCGAGAAATAAACAATCAATAACAAAACAATTATTATTTCTATTAATTCTTTTGGTCAGGAAAAGACAATCTTTTTCTGTTATTCTCTGAAGAGGACATTTCCAATTTGATGTTTTTCTAACTAAACTTTTTGTATTCAAAGTCACACTTTATTTTGAAATTTGTCTGCATTTTAATCACAAAACAAATACTATTGGACTGAGCTAAGGAAAAAATCAACAGCTCTAGTCACAAGATCATATTCCACATTTGCGGTGTTGTCTTGCCGAGGAACACAATCTCTTTTGCAACTGTACCCTGCTCTCCTTCAGCTTCTTACCTTATGTCTCAGGCCTCACAAAGGTGGAAGTTTTTGGCATTGCAATTTACCTTCCCCTTCAGCTTTTGGCTCATCCCTAGGGCATATCTGATAGGCGATAATCCACCCTAATTAGCCTACTGGGAGAACAACAGATAGTTTGCAAGACTTGAAAGGCTTGTTCAGGAAAGTCGACATCTCTGGCAAAGAGCTTAATGTGTCTGCAATCAAGACAAAAGGAGAGCTTGGATCACCATAATGAACTCTAATTTTGTATTGCTCTAGAAGGATAAAATGAGGGTGAATTGAGGCTCTGAAATCTTTTAGCACAAGAGCAAATGAAAGCTTTAAATTATGCATTTTTTTTCTGTCAACTGAATAAGCACGACTTTATAAGCATGATTTAATCCAAAAAACAGATGCACTCTTCCCTTAAGACAGAAATCTAAGCCAACTGGCTTGCATAAGCATTTTCTGTGTGTAATTATTGGACGTGGCAGGTTGAAAGAACCAAGAAGTAGGATTTTGAGCCATGGCAGGAGATGCAAAGAACAGAGGTCCAAATCTTCACAGGAAATAAAAGCAGGCAAGAGAAAAAGAGAATAGTGGGGGAAGATATTCGGCAGCATTTAATCAGAGAGTTCAGGAATCAGGCTCTGAATGTAGTGATGACATGCATAAGTGGCGGTAGGTCCTCTTTGTGCGGTTTCGCCGCCCGAGCAGCATCGCAAATTGTCGTGCATCATCCATAGCCATGGTTACAATTTTTACCTAGTAATGATTCCATTGTAATTAATGGATGTTCCCACTGCGTAAGGCAGAATACTGATGAGGAATGTGAAGGGCAGACAACAGTTCGACTATCTTTGATTAAAGTCTCACTTTGCGTTGAGCGAGCTGCATTCATCATGTTGCCTCTCTCAGTTTTCCATTCTTCCCGATTATCGATAAACTGAACGAAGAGATTTCCACCCCAGTAGATTTTTGTCTACTCGGTTTCGTGCACCGTCTTTCCTGACTTTTCAAGGCAGACCACAGATAAAAGCAGGAGCCCCCCTACACTTTGAGTTAATTTCACTTTTGGAAGAGAATGGATGTAATTCTATGCATGTCGCTCTAACCCTGTCTCCAGCTTATTAACAACTAATTGCACACTATCCTGGATAAAGCTGAAAAACATTAAGTTAGATGCAATGCTAAATTATTACTGCATGCAAAATCTACTGCTAATTGAACTCTTCAGTCAGCAGTGAATAGCCCGAATGTTTGGACCTGTGAACACATACGACTGGTAACTTGACAAAGTACAGAGGACAAATTCTGGCCCACGGTGCACCTACACAGCTGTCACTGCTTCAGTGGGAAGAGCAATAATTCTCCCTTCAAACTTTTATTAATTACTGTAATTTTTCAGTTTTGGTATTTCAATGTCATGTAATTTTGTCCTGATGTTTCCAGCTGCTCTTGAGAGCTTCACGAAGTTTTTGACTTTGCTGCTTAGTTAAAAAACTAAACACATGTTGGTGCTTTTCCTCTATTTGTTCCTAGGTCCCTTGTACCCAGTGGAAAGGAGAGAAGCCTGAGGAGCAGCAGATGAAGCAGGACCACAAAAAACAGGAAAGTGAAAGCTGGCTGCTGCCAGTTCCCCACCAACACTCACTACATGAGAACTAGTGCCTGTAATCCCAAATACGTGCACATGCATATGCATGACTGTAGTGCCACTGATGAATAGAAATGTTTGTCTCGCTCATGTGAAAAGACATCAGCTGCTTTTGGCTTCAAAGTCAAGATGTCTGGTTTTAGCCTTTTTTCTGTCAGAGACACCTGATGGATCTGGACTGAATCCCGCACAGATAGATCAGGAGCATTTAGCTAACTTTTTTGTAGATCGTGTAGAGTTAAGGGAAATGTCTAAAGTCGATATCAACGGTTTTAAAACTTTTGTTATAGTCTCTCTTTTTTCTTTCTTAAGGAAGATACCAATATGCTGAGAGCTGTTAATAGAGAATAGAAGAGCTCAAATCCACGTTTTTCCAACAGAGGGAATGGGCTAAACATCGTGCACAGAATAAGGAAACCTCTTTAATCCTGGTTGGATATTTACAGGTAATCAAATAAACAAGAGACATGTTAACATAAATATTAACTTAACGTGAAAAAGAAAAATATGAAATTGGTGTGGTTTTCTCCATCCCAAAACAGACCTTCAAGTAATTGTCAGCTTTTGTGAATGAGTAAAGAAATTTATCTCCAAAGAGCTTCCAGTTATGATGTGCCACACAGTGATACAAAACTGATGGACTACTGTTTAGTCTTGTGTCCTGCCCTGTCTTCATATTGTATGACTCAAAATCTGTACAAAGTACTTTTAAAGGCAGATATATGTTTCTCAGAACCAGTGACAAAACAATGTTTTTAACTAGCTACAAATCCAAACACAAAAACTCTGTTGAACAATTTCACTTCCCATTTTCTTCTTGTTCTTAAAAAGTAATTAAAAAAAAAAACAACCCTACAACCACAATCAACTCCTTGATTTGTTTCAAAATAAAGAATGTAAACATTACCAGATCATTAACTTGCAACATGGTGAACGAAAAAGGAAACTCTAATTTGATAATATTTGTTAGTTTTAAGCAAGCCCTTTCATACATTATCAGAGAGATCCAAAAGAAATTACAAAAGTCTTGACCATTTGAACTATTTAAGTAAAACATGAGAAATACACTATATGGAAAAAGTGTGCAGAGGTAATGGCAAAAGAACCAGATGTCTTTGTAGGGCTTTTCAGTCTTTAACTTCAGCATCAGTATGATAAAGAGCAACATAAAAACCTGTCACTGCTACAGCCAAGCGAGCACACATACACACACTTTCAGCACGGCCAAGATATGACATTTTTAGGAACATGGAGTGCATCCATTTTGTTCTCATGTTTGTACATTTCTGTAAGCACGGCCAAGTTTTTGCAAGGCAGAACTCTAAGAGAAAGACCAGGAGGTTGGATAATGCTGAGTGTAGTCTAACAGGATATACCGGGCTATTGGTTTCCCTCCAGATGTTTTTCAATGGAACCAGTGTTTCAATGGCCAAGTTTCACTAAGCTCCATGATGTTGAACATAAGGTTCCCTACCACATGACTCAAGAAATTAAGGATAAAAGCACTGACTTAAGTGTGATTGTGAATCTGGACAAATTCCTAGGAATAAATTCTTGTTGCAGAATGCATATATTGACAAAAGACACCCAGGGGGATGCTTAATGAAGATAAGTGAAATATTAAAAAAGTAAAAATACATGAACATGTATTTAAAAAAAAAAACAGTTGCAATAATAATTAGGAAGTTTTCCAGAGGCATGTAAACTTCCACTTAAATCAATGGATAAGTTTAGGTACACAGTTCTGCTGGAAACCTTATTAATTACTATAACAGCCAAACTTCAGAGCCTAAATTTTTACATTATTTTTTGATTTCTGATCCATATGATTGTCCTGATCTGGTGACCAAAAAACTACCGAAACACGTAAAAATCTTGCACCAAAAAAGAGAGGTGCTGCTTAGCGTCACATTCTCTTCCCCTCTTTTAAACTGAAAAATTCTTACATTATCAGATTCCAACAGAACCGGTCCTCAGAAAGATAATAAAAGATGAGAAAGGTGAAAGACACCCAGAATTTTCCTCTACAACACAGTGAAAGGCAGAGGATGAAAGGAAAGAAACAGCCCCTGTCTTATTGCTGCTCTGATTACTTTTTATGTATCACTTAGTGAAGAATTTGTCATATTTGACACAAGTTGTGACTGCATCAGTGACCGTAAGTGAAATACCAGCTGCTGATTCATGAGTCAACCACATATTATTGTCTCTATAGGTTACAGAGGATGTATAAAAAAAAATCACAAAGAAATCTCCCCAAACAAAACAGGTGGAGATCTTATGACAAATTAACTTCCCAGAACAAAACTGTAAAAATAGCTTCCATTAGGAAATCTGTCTTTTTGGATTCTTCACACTTCAATAAGTATTTCATTTAAAAAAAAAAAAAAAGAATGGGTGATGTACCCATGAAAAAGTTTGACTTTCCTCTCTGTGGTGGACTGGACACCAGTACCCACTAAAGCCACTCGATCCCTCCCCACCTCAGCAGGACAGGGGAGAGAATATGTAAGGAAAAGCTCACAGGTCGGGATAAGGGCAGGGGGAGATCACTCACCGATTACAGTCATGGTGCAGTCAGTTCACCACACGTTGTCTCCTTCACTCCTTGTTCCTCAGGGGCAGGACTCTTCACACTCTTCACCCGCTCTCCATGCATGTGTCCCATCGAAGACAGTGCTCCATGAACTTCTCCAGTGTGACTCCTTCCCACAGGCTGCGGCTCTTCAAAAACTGCTCCAGTTTGAGTCCCTCCCATGGGATGCAATCCTCCAAGAACAGGCTGCTCCAGCTTGTGACCCATAGGGTCACAAGTCCTGCCAGGAAACCTGATCCAGTGTGGGTTCTTTCTCCATAGGGTCACAGGTCCTGCCAGGAGCCTGCTCCAGCACGGGCTTCTCATGGGCTCACAGCCTCTTTCAGGCATCCACCTGTTCCAGTGTGGAGTCTTCCACAGGCTGCAGGTGGATCTCTGCTCTGCTGTGGGACTTCCATGGGCTGCAGGGGCACAGCTGTCTCACCATGGACTGCATTAAGAGCTGCTGGGGAAGCTCAGCTCTGGCACCTGGAGCACATCCTGCCCCTCCTTCTCCGCTGACCCTGGTGTCCACAGAGTTGTTCCTCTCACGTATTCTCACTCCTCTCCCTGACTGAATTTGTTGTTGCGATGTTTAATCCCCCTTTTTAAATCTGTTATCCCAGAGGTGCTACCACCGTGGCTGGTGGGCTCGGCCTAGGCCTGCAGTGGGTCTGTCTTGGAGCCAGCTGGCATTCTCTCAACCAGATACAGGGACAGCCTCCAGCAGCTCCCCCCAGAAGCCACCCCACAACCTTGTCCTGCAAACCTAATACATTCTCCTGTTCAAAACAAGACACGTTCTGAAAGCCATTGCCAACCCTGTGTCAAGGATATCTGTTCCCTTCTACACAGCACAGAGACAAATTTTAAGAATTGATAGATTGCACCCTTTTTTTTGCAAGAAATTTCTTGTTTCACAAATGCTAATGTTCAGGAAAATAGCTTTGTATCAGTTCTTCAGGGAAAAAAAAATAATTCTGTAGAAGGCCTGATAAGCACCCGCCACCCTTGTATCACACTCAGGCAACCTCAGCTAAAGGACTTGCCACTGTTCCATCTATAATTCTAAACCACAGTATCACATGATTTCACAACTGGCTCTCATTATTTTCTACCACATAAAATCTTTGGGATGAATGTGCCATACTTAGTTAATTCAGTATTTTTTTCCAGTTATGGAGAAATAAAGAACATCTACATACCAGGTTAAGATTCCTTGGAATGTTTGAGAAGAGGATGCAAGTCTATAAATCATTTGAAAATGGACATGCACAGATGTTTTTAATTGACATAAAGACATGATTCATAGCAGAATATAAGAAAAAATCTAGCAACTTTTTTTTGGCCTACTGATTAACCCTCCTGCGCAATCTCTGCATGCAACCAATGTTGGGACTTGGGGTTTCAAGCACCCTGCTGACAAACTGTCCAGAAATACAAGTGCCTGACACCTTTATGTCATTAACATTTTCAAGACAGACTCTACCAAAAAAACCCCTGGTTTCTAGAGAATCAGTTTACTAGAGGTATTCTAATTTAAAAGTTACACCCAGAATTTAAGAAATGCTGCAGACATTCCATTGTTCTGGGAAATAGACTACTATTGACACTTGTGAGACTTGAAGCTCTGCTGAATGTTAAAGAAGCTCGGTACTTCCTACGACAGCATTTCTCATATGACTGCCAACTGTGACTTTTAAGCACTGATTATTCCCCAAGCAGAGGGTTTGCTTCACAAGACTTCTGGAAGATTCAGCCAAAAAACATTTACCTGTTTCTAAGGAACACGGGATTTTTACTCCTGCTGGGGAAAAAAGAAAAAAAAAAAAAATAAAAGAAAAAGAAAAAAAAAACCACAAAAACTTTGCTTATTAAATTGGTTGTGAAACAAAGGTTTACATTAGACAGGAAAGTTGTTCTGTGTCAAGGACAGCCTTTCAACTACACCTGTAAAAATTTGCCTATACTTGACCCACCCAGAATCCTTAAAAAAATAAAAAAGTCTATTTAAGCAAGTCCAGCACGAACTGGAAGTTGGAATTGAACTGCTAATTCCCCTGAAGACTCCTCAGCTCAGCGGAACATGCAGCTGAGCAAAACATTTCCTGCAATTAAAGAAGAGAACTTGTAATGACAATTTTTATCCTCCATGACACTTTGGCTTAAATCTGAAGGAGGAAAGATGTGACTGGATGCAGAGTTTGGAAGTGTGAGGATGGAGACCAGCTAGAGACTAAGGAGTGAAGATACTTTGTACGAGGAATCAGAAGTGCAACTGGGCCTGCTTGACCAGATACGAAGGATGGAAACAGATACAACAGGCAGGAGGAATTTCCCAGTGGAAACATGTGGGAACAGAGAAGGGAAGGCAAAAAAAAAATGTTTATACGTCCCTTCAGGGACAACCAGTACAAACATAAACCACAAGGTGGTATAAGACCTTGCAGAAAACAGGAATTATGTATGGTAAATTAGAGCCTTCTGGCAAAGCTGGGCTTAGGCTACTTGAGTATTTTAAAATTCAGCAACAGAAGTAGCAAGAGAAGTAAATTTCTCTGGGCAATGCATAAATTGAGTGAGACTAATTCTCCCTTCCAAACCAGCATCTTGTGCCCTCCTGTAGCAACGAGAAGATATATCTAGGGAAGCATGAAATGGTATTTTCCCTGTTGCAGTGGGGTGGCTGCAACCTTTCATTGGAAGACAGCCTTGGCCCGTGGAAGAATCAAGGAGACGATATTTGATAGATGTTTTCAGATTTTATTCCCCCTGGCCGCACATGGCCGGAGCCCGGCAGGGACTCCGACAGCGACCTGCCCCCAGCACAGGTCTGGAACAATCCCCGCCGGGGTCCTGTGAACACCCTCTTAAGTACAGGATTCCCGCGGGCTACATTCAAACTGACCAATAGGGGACAGAATTTGGGGTACACATGACCAGGGAACAGGGACAGAGAAACCCCGTGCCCCACGCATCCACTCATGCCCATCCCCCCCATGGGGGGCACCTCTTCATTTCCCCAATGTACTCACAATCTCCAGCAGTGAGAAACAGGATCTTCCTGACCAGAATCCAATCAGAGCAGTCTTTCCTGACCAGAATCCAATCAGAACAGTCTTTCTTTTTCTTCAATGAGTTTACTTGATTACCTTTCAAAGCTAAGTAAATTTTAAGCATCCACAGTGTCCTGGGCCAGAGTACTCCTTTATGTGAAGCTGCTCCCTGTGGATGGTTTTGAGCCTGCTGCTGACCATTGCATGTAAACCCCTCTTTCTCATATTAGATGAGACAACAAGCAATCTCTGCCTCTTTTGCTCCCTTCTCCATCACATTTGTCAGTTTATAGGCCTTTATCCGTTTCCTGAATCATCTGCAGAGCTGTATACATTTGATCATTCTTATACAAAAAATAACTCCTTATTGCCTTTCCCTCTTTCTCTTCCACATCCTTTATTGCAGACACAACAGATAAGAACATCCACCAATATTAAAAAACAATTATATAAATGCAGATACAATGCACAAATATGACATCAAGATTTTTATTTTTTATGAATAACACTCAGTAAGTAAGAAAATGTTGGCTGCTGTCATCTGTGCCCAATATTTAATGTTTTCATACGGGTATTAGAGATGAGCTTTCGAAAAGAAATATTTCTGAGGGAAGGGAAAATAAGTATCCTTCTGGAAATGCTCTAGTAAGAGAAGATATTAAATGTATTGCTGAGGTCCACACAGTGAAGGAGAAAAGGAAGAGATTGCTTTGAAAAGAAAAACAAACAAGCAGATGGAGCCTCCAGAGGGGAGAATAAGAAGTTTTAATTTAGTTCCAGAAAACTCACTGAGAATATCAATGAGGAGGGAAGGACAATTACTCAAAGATTAACAACTGTGTTCATTCTGGAGGTGAAATGGAGTCAGGGATAGCAGGGGAGCTAACACGATAATAAATAATAAGTAGATTGTAGAAAAGCTTTGGTGTGTTTGAGGGACAAGAATTAATGTTAAAAAATAGAACATAAGACTCCAAAAATTTAAGAAATTTGTGTCTGCAGGTGTGCTTCCGTCTCTTTCTCAAACATATTTAGCTTCAATCAAGATGTGGGGCAAGAGCACACTGGGTGACCTTGAGAGTAACAAACCATCCAGCGAACAGCAACATTATATAATGAGATATCAAATAATAGGGCAGTTTTTGACATATTGAAGATGAAGAAAGAAGGAGGTATTAGACACGTTGAATCAAAACATACTCAAACTGTTCTGCATTCCTGAACATCAGCCCTCACATCACCCTTGCGATCACGCAGCACCATCATCTTAAGAAGAAAAATCTTGAAAAAGTAGTGTTAAAAGCATTTGAATGGGCTCCAGGGAGCCCTGTAGGGAGCACTGTAAGAACAATTCTTACAGAAAGCAGATCAAGCAAAACAACAAGATTCTTACAGATTCCCTAAACAGAAATTAAATGTTAGCAGAATACCTCACAACCCTGAAAAATAATGATCTCCAAAACAGGCAGCTTTTCACCAAAGGGCCAGTTTAGATCTTCATCTGTTTTCAAGAGAGTTACATACATTTTCCATCACTGACATGGAGATCAGTCTTCGGTTCCAAGAGCAGGTCCAGAAGCCATTAAACCAAATGACAAAAGCTGTCACACAAAAATTACACTGGAATGCATATTCTGAAGGCCAAAGTTATCATCTTATATTTGGACAAAGAATTCTGGACTATATTTCCGAGTTACTGGAAGAGAAATTCATTTTTGAAAGGACAGAAAACAAATACCAAATGCATCTTTTCTGGTATAAATATTTGTAGAAAAAAAATCCAAGGGTTCATGGAGTTCAGCTTAAGGAAATTTCATTTCGCTTAAGCTGCTGATCTAAATTTTTTAAAAAACATTTATTTTAAATCTTTTAGAAAGAAAAGTGGATGAAATAAAGTGGATGTAGCATTTCAGCTAATGTTTTTGCTGCAAAGGCCAGCGTTTGGGGAATGACTTACAAAAGTGCAGAGCAGGACATACAAGCCATGGGCAGAGATCTTCCTCCAAAAGAACAAGTCAAATACTACTACCCAGTGAAGGAACACACTGAAGTGAAAAAATTAACAATCCCTAGCACCTGGAACTTACAAGCTCTATTAATACAGAAATTTTAAAGTGCATAATGCCCCTTTAAATCAGACATGCAATTTTATAGTGTAAAACTATAGAACTATACTGTAGAATTTAAATCTACCATGGATCAAGTTACATGAACTGTGTAACAGATGCTTTATATTCATTTTTTCATTCTTGTTTAACGTTTTACTCATTCCTAATCAAATGTTTATATGACTAAAATTTGGGTTAACTTGAAATTATGTGTTTTATTTGAATTTTTGAAAGCATGCGATGCCTATTGTTGTCCTGGCAGTATTTAAAATACTAAAGTCATTAAAATATTTTCCAGTCCAGCAGGGAAAAGAGCAAAGTTGAACGTGCTGTATGGCAACATTTTTCTATTGGATGTACTGGGCTATCTGGCAATCAAAATTCAGTGTTTTTTCATGACACAGAGGAAAAAATAATTGATTCTTCAAGTGGGATTATAAAATACGAATAAATATAGGTCAATAACAGATTATAAGAAAATAGAATCATCAGGACTATATAATGAAATATATTGTATATTTGTATGGGATAATTATTTGTATGGAATTAAATGGGATAAGAGGAATTAAACAGATTTTATAGCTTTAAAAAGTGAAAGCAAGGAAGATGATAGCATGAGGATTCTTAATCAGAATTTAAAGGAAATGTATCAAATGATTATGGCCTAAATTGCAAAAAGGAACATTTCCCAAGTTGCCATGTCTTGAAACTTTAGAGGTCAGTGTAGTTTGATAAATTAAAAACTTCCAAAATAATGTTTCCAAGAAGTTCTTTAATAGCCATTAGTACCTGATGATGTAAGAAACTTTTTTTCAAGTGCAAATCTTCACTTCAAGAACTCAGGTTAAAATGCCCGTCAAGAGGCAAACATTGGCTAAGTGTCACTTAAATGCAAGAGGACACAAGAGAAACAGAAGAGCCTGTGACATTCTGTCTTCTGCCAGGAGGTCTAAAGCTTGTTGAGGCCACAGCACCCACAGCCAAGGGGCCTACACAGTAGATGGTATTTGAGAGCCATCTAAACTAAACATCTCCGTATCTACTTTGCCCTCAGTTTTAGGGACCTGGACTTGTTGGCCCAGCCTCTATTAGTCTCAGCTATTTTCTTCAGATGAAGAATAGTCAAGCAATGATTTTTTTGTTAATATGAGAAATATGACAAATTTCAGAGGAACTGGCGCCCAAATGAGGAAGAGAATCTGTGCATGTGTCTGTCAGGATGGCTGTTCATCCACTGTCCATGCTCCAGACTACTGAGGTTGTACCTCAGCTTCAAGCCTCTGAACAGTCCTGCTACACCTACAACTATCTGGACCACACCACTAAGCTCTTCTAGGTGTTGTTCTCATCACACTATTGACTGAAACTAGTTTAATTGTAAACATAATCTTCCAAGAAATTATTATTTTTAAAGATAGTTCCTTCTCTGAGTATACAGCAAAGCTCGTAAAAGAAAGAAGATGGTGTTGTAATGATATAACAACTTCAGTGAGTTATATCTGCCGTATGCTCTTTCCAAAGATGGTACAGATGTTTTGGAAATAAACTGATAAATGTATTGCATCATTTCAGCAAATGGAAGACCTTAGCTGCCTTGCCAAAGTCAGTAACTATATGGCATTTATAAATCAGTACTAGTGGTATATGCCTGCAATCCCATGAGGGTAGCACAGAAAAAACAGAAGCTTTGAAGCTGTGAAGTTCAAATCCAGACTTTGCCCAAATTTAAAGATAGCTGAAGCCAGATATTGTTTCACCACAATAGAAAGTTTGAAGCCAGCTGCACATTTAGGCCATATAAATGTCTGTTTCTGAAATTCAAGCGTGTTCATGAGCTAAGCTTTGGTTCAAGCCATGAGCAAGATATGGACTAGCCACAAAAGTTCTGAAATTAATTCGGGCCCGAAGTCTGGGTCAAAGCTTTCTGGATCCAAAGTGTGCAAAAACTAACACTAATTTTTGTCTTTGGTGCAGCTATTCCAGAGAACAAAAAATATACTTTGGATGAACGTGAATATTTCTGTTCTCTTTTGTAGAAGTGCACAATTGTGATGTAAAAATTAGCAGTGTGGCAGACCCCACAGCAGCCTTTAGGAAATTTCTCCAATGGCAACTAAAACTATGCATTTCCTTTCTAATCTAAATTTATCCAGGTATCAACCTGCAGTCATTGGATCTTCTGACAGCTTTCTTTGCTAAACTGGTGACCCCAATTTTCAAGTTTTATTCACCTTAGAAGTATGCATCAGCACAGACTGAAATACACATTAAGCTTCTCATGGTCAGGAAAAACAGTATAAACATAAAACACACGTTTCCTAACCCCTCCTTGATCCTGACATTTGTTTTCTGATCAGTTTTTGACCATCCAATTTGAATTCATGATGTTGGGGCACACTAAAACCCAACAGACACTGCATCAAGGCCCTGGATTTCTTTGCTTACTTGTATATGGATCATATCAGCTTTTTTGGCCACAGCAGTAGTCCAGAAGGTAGCAATCAGGTATTATCCATTTTGATTCCCAATTCTTTATTTACTCTTTCCAAGTTGGAGACCCTTCTCCTGTAATTAGAGCTGTCCCCTTGGCTAGTGGATGTAAGAGGTATTTGGCCATAGTCAGACACACTATTTGCTGCATCCAGATGACCAGATGATCCAGATTTTCCTTTCTCATTAATCACTCCCCAGACTTTGTGCCACTATTACACCATCAGTAAAGCTTTTAAGTTTCATTCCAGCAGGTTAATATGGATCAGTGTTAAACACAATGTTTAGTAAGTCAATACCTTTTGCAGATATGATCCTGTTTATTGCTGTGGAAGAAGATGGCATTTTTACCAGAATGAGGACAACAACATGACCTTAGAAACATCTTAAAAACTCCAAAATCCTCAAGCAAGCCTGCCAATTTCTAAGGTCAGACTCTCTCATTGAGGAGAAGACATGGAACAAGACAAGGCACTGAGAATTTTGTGAAGTTCTCAGGTTGCTTTGTCAGTATTCCAATTCTCCTTTTCCAACCCTCCATCCAACATTTTGGGTCAAAACCATCTGAAGGAATGAGCTGGAAAAGTCTGAAGGATAATTTGAAACTCTTCCTGCCCTCTGGAAAATTCTGAAATCCCTCCTATTTAATTACAACACAGCTTGTATAACACTTTGGCTGCCTTTCCTCCTCTGCTTTGTTTTGTTTGCGTTACTAAGAATATTTGCATGAAAACAGGATATTTGTTTATTAAGAGCTCATCATCTCCTGCTGTGTATTCTCCAGTTTAAGTCATATTCCTTAACATTTATTAGCAAAAGGAGACCATAAATCCTATTTCCTGTAAAAGTGCCTAATAATAAAATGAGCAAATAAAGTGAAGTAGAAAGATTCAGGAACAAAGACAGACTAAGTGTGAAGGAGAGACTACATACATGATAGATGGTGTAACTTGTGTTTTCCAGGGGAAATGGCCTAAAATGTTCCCCATGATGTGTGAACTTTCCTTT
>VYZQ01065979.1:43257-59411 GCA_013400655.1 Mystacornis crossleyi
ATTTTTCTGTTGTTGAATATTAACACCTTCATCAAAAGTCATAATTGTTGACCTTCTGTAAGAGAGTGTTTTTCCTTAACAGCATTCAGATCTTAGGGAGCTGGTGGAATCTTAGATTTCAAATTGGTGTCATCGCATACAATCGGCAGGGGAAGAAAGTCCATGTATTTACAGTAGCTACATTCAAAAGCATTAAAACAAAGTTTAAGTACGCATGGTCATAACTGTGACATTTCTCACTGAAAATACCAACCCTAGTTAGACCCCATGGAATGCCAAGAATGGGAAAAAGCAATATAAAAGAATGTCAAATGAATTTCATAACTTCCATCCATGTCTTCAGCTTTCTTGTTTAAATGAGGATAAGCCAGACTCTTAACAAAATCCATGAGATTTACTTGTCCCATACATGCAAGGACCTGGGCCTCTCATCTCTGCATAGTTTCAGCTCCTGATGTTTCAGCTTTTCCTGCTTGCATTATGATAGACAGAATAATAAATAGAGCTGGAACTGCAACATTTTTCAAAGTTTTTCTTTTTTTCTTCAGTTTTCCCCAAATCCAAGGCCAAATGTGTGATTAAAGTAAAACCATTATACAAACCCCTCTGTATTTCACTAAAGAAAAGGCAACACTCATGCATAGTAATGACAACTGGAAATATAAATTGCAAACAACGGTGCATTCCCCAAAAAGACAAATCCTCCAGAAGACTGGAGTCAAAACTGCAGCTTCCTCTTCTAAATGAAGGAAAAACTTGCTTTTCCTTTGTATTATTTCATAAGCATGTAAATGAACAGAGGTAATTTCTAGTGCTCATTTCATGCTTCAAGCAAAAGAATTTTCCTCTGCACAGAGTACGGCACACTTCACATACTGAATCTAGCAAAACCTCATGATCTCAATAAAGACAATTATATATAATTGNAACACACAAGGTGTCACATATTTTAGTTTCTTTCAGACTTCTGGCATTGCTGCTAAATTATACTGAAGTTACACTGTGAGATGTACAAAGAAATGAGCTAAATGCTGGTTCACTGAACTCCACAACATCGGGAAAATCTGGCATTGAACCCGCACTGGCTCAAAAGCAAACTTTCAAATTGAAAAGGGAGGATACACGATTAGTCATCCTCTGTAATTAGGAGGATGATGATGCAGTCTACTGTAGACGACCTTCACTAAGTCACTGTAATTGTGAAACATTGTGTCTTTAGCTAAAAAAGCACATAATTCTTGCCATTAAACTGTCTTTCCCAGGAATAACTTTTATTTTTGTCCCAGATGAGTATTTTTGGATGGAATCTGTTTCAGTTTTCAAGTCTAGAATGAGTTGGTTCAACCTGGTCCTTATTCTACCCACTGGATAAAACCATTCTGCATTTTTAGGGTCAGATTGAGGCACTTTAGTGAAGGTATACCACAACACACCACGTTTCCTCCTGTCTCCAGTCTCAAATCACGATCTGCCTCTCTTGCACTTTAAAGCAACAGGCTCCTATCATAAACCTTCAGGAATTATTGTAGACGGAATTTCCCTCCACTGGGCTTATTTCACTACAATTTTCTAGCTATTTGTCCCTCATGGTCTCTCCCTACACCCTCTGGAATGCGACCATGCTGTCCCACTGCAGGCCCTCTCCCTCACTCTCCATCCAGAGGGAGAAGCATGCTGCAAAAAGCTGAAGAAACGCTCACAGTACCCACAGTGTGCTGGGATCTGCAATCTGCTTCACTCCTGAGGGAGTCTAGCCCAAGGCCAGACTTGCATGCAAGTAATTTTTATGCATTTATGCAGTACCAGACTTCTGTGGCAAAGGGCCAAACATAGCTGTGCCTCATTCCAGACTCCATACAGACTATGGTATCAAACCCATTGACACTGTTTAAGAGGGTACACATTAAAAGGTCCGAAGAGAAATGTAAAGTAAAATGTGTGGCCTCCATATGCAGCTCTGTTCCCCAAACAGGCAAGGATGTAAATCTCTGGTTTCTCAGCAGTTGAAAGGAAAGGCCCGGGATCAGAAACCTGAAGTCCACTATGTCCCAATGCCTGCTATTTTCCACAGGCTGGCTGTAAGTCTTCAAAAAACACCTCGCACTTGACAGGGATTAATTGGTGATTAGTCTTTCTGACCTGAGAGAGAACTTCAGAGAAATACTGAATAATATCCCCTGTAGCTGTAACAGACTAACATGAAACTGCAAACCTTGGGAAAAAAGTACTCAGCTGAGTAGAAGAAAAACTACAGAATGCTGTTCAGTAGATCCTGTGTAGGATAGGGTTTACATCTAGCCAGGCTCTTCAATAAACATACTTGATTCTGTAACCACAGTCCGTCCAGTTCCAGGAGCTGCCATCCCACTGGTGAAGAAAGTAAAATTTGTCGTGTACACTCGAGACTGCCTCACCCTAAAAGGATGCACCCTACCTGTTGATTCAAGTAACCTACAAAATTCTCTTTCTGAAACACTGGACATACTGGATTCTGCTGAACAGAAAATAAGAAAATATTTTTTCTCTATTCACATGTGGATGGAAGGAGCCTGAAGCAGTTTGGGTATTTCTAGATAGAAACAAAAGTTAAATGAAAATCAGTACCTTTATGCTTCTCTCTGTCCTCAGTCTATTCTACCTACTGCCATAACACAAGCACCCTACAGAGTGCTTTTCTGCACTGATAAAGAGAACCTTTCTGTGACACATGCACAGAGATGCTTGGGCCAGTTAGCAACTCCTGGAGTTACCCCATTTTCAGGGTGTTTATGGATTCTGGATGGCAGGTTGGCATCAGCTACAGCCAGCTGAAGTAAACTGAGCTAAGAATTTCCTCTAGAAGAATGAAAAATGAGTAATCTCATGGCAATGAGTTCAGGGGCCCAAAGCACTCTTCTATAGGGTGTCTGCTCCATTTTGGCCCTGTCCTGACTAGAGCTCGTGTTTAACTGTTGAAAACGCCCTATAATTGTAAGCCTGAGCAACAGATGAGTTTATTTGACTTATACCATATGATGAAAAGACACTGAGCCAGATTAGATAGCTTAGTTTACAAACGATAAATGAGGTCATTTGACCCAGAAATCTTTGCTTAAAAGTTTGCCTAAGTAGAACATATGGAATATGCACATAAACATATAAAACATTAAAAAAAAAACAATTTCCTATGTGTTCTCAAAGGTGTTTCACAAATATGCATTTCTTTTCACACAAATGCCATATTCATCTGCGCTTGCATAAATAAAATTGGTAATATTGTTTGAAAGGTACCTGAAGGTATCAGTGAGGGTTTGTGGTGCTTTTGTAATTTCTACAGGTGTAGTTTAAGCGCAACTGTTTGCAAGTCTGTTTAGCCTGGATGTAATTGTATTCAATCAAAAAAAAAACTTCTGAGCAATGCAGATAATAGAAGCTCTTTCCACATTGGGAGGAAATTATGGTGGTTTTTACCTTATAAGAAAACTGTCCATCTTAAGTTTCTTTTGGGAGTTTGTATTTGTCTTCCAGTATTCCTCCCTGACAGAATGTCCAGAACTAGAGAACAGCTCTGTATTACGTTTATGCATTCTCTGAGAGCACGCTGCAAGTTATTACAATCTTTACTATCTGAAACGATCTAATGGTCACCCACAAATTGTGCAACTGGTTATCTAATATACATCATGTGACATTCTCTTCCTTGATTAGATTAAGCAAGTCTGACTCAGGGGCTCAAAATGTGCTTTTCATGAGTGTTCTTACGAACAAAAAGGTACTTTCACTAATATTCACAGAAGGAAAATAAAAGCCCAAGGTCAGGAAATCACTAAAGCATGTGTTTAATTCCTCCCCTCCTTAAGAGAGGAGCTATGCTCACACTTAAGTTGCATTGCTTAACAGTTGTCTGAATGCTTTTCTGAACCAGAACCAACAAAGAGGCAGCCACAGTTCAGTCATCTTTAAACACTAAAAATAGTTTAAAGAGAATGAAGTCTTCTGATTTATTGCAGCAATCATGCCCTTTTAAAAGTTACTAATTTTGCATTTTTCTAACCTCCAATATTCAGTTTATATAGGCTTTCAGCCCTCTGTCCTTAAATTCTTGTGCCCTCTTGTGATTGAAACACGCTTAATAGGATAGCCTCCATATGTCATATTAGACAAAATTTGTGTTTTAAAGCTAGATCCAAGAGTAATTGAAGTTAATGGAAAGATTTAATTGTTCTCAATGAGAGTTGGATGAAGAACTGATAGTTTAACTCTGGACACTCTCTTTTGAACATTCTCACCCAGGTGCTGATCCAACTCCCAGTGAAGTCAATAGAAGGATTTGTGTTGGGATTTGGATAACAACTCTGCTCTTCTTGGAGTCAAATCCCCTTTGTCAATATGCACACGCACAAATACAAAGATATAAATGAAAACAAATGTTTGGCAACTTGTGACAGAAAGTCCAAATCTGTATCTGTGTATTTGGGCCAAACCAAAATTGTTACGCTTGACAAAAACATCATTATGCTGATCTGGTTTTGGTTTTTGCTTACTAGTAATTGTTTGGTGAGTATAAATCTAACTTCTCATATTTTATTTTTTTGCATAAATGTATTCTACTGTCACTATAGACCATAAAATGAGAGGGATTTCTATGTAAAACTCTCTGTTCAGACTTGTCATAACTTTGACAAACATAATCCTCTCAGACCAGAATTTTCCATGCTTGGTCTCCATCAAGAGCAATTCTGTTTTTGCCAAGTATGAAGAAGTTTGCTTCAGCTCCTTCTTAGTTTCCAAAATACAAAAGGTTTCTCATTTAGGATCGATCCTACACTCAAAACAAAAGGGATGTGGGCTGGATTCCCAGAGGTGCGGCGCTCTCACAGTTCTCATTGGCTTTAGTGCTTCTAAAATCAGCTTCTGTGTTTTTGAAACAAGAATTCCAAGCGGATGAGGGAATACTGCCTTGGACACAATGAGCCAAGCAGAGCTTTGGCTAGCAGAGTTTCAGCGAGTAGAGATGTTGCTGATCGCTTCATCTGCTGAGCGTGTGCGTTACGTGCCGTACATTTCTTGTGCTCTGTGCTTGCAGAGCAGTGCTCGGGGTAGCACACAAGGACAAGAACAAGGTGGACATTGAAGGGAAGACGGATGGATGGGAAATCTTCCAATTCTTTGCAGACCTCTGTGTTCAACACAACTGAAGCAGCCTTTTCTGCTACATAGGTAAAAAATTTCACAATTTACGCCCATAACTCAGGCCATTCCATACCCCTAAACAGAGAGATTTTTAAGACCCAGTAACAAAATAATTGGTTCAGCCCCTAGCACCTTTTCTAGAATGGTGCAGGCACTCTGCTATTTTAGGCTAACATGATCCTTTCTGGGTTCTGCTATCCCTCCAAGTACCAGCTCAGGTTACTTATTAAACATTGAGGCCATCCTGCAGTTACTTAGCTTGTGTTTTCCAAGACACTGTGTTGCTGTAACTTTTACTGCATGAAGCAAATATCGTCAGATTATCCATCTCACCATGTTCTCAAGATATTAGGTGGCCACCTTTAAAGTACATCCATATCCCCTTATGATGATAAGGACACAAGAAATACACAGATGTTGAAAAGTAGTACCTAAACTCTAAAGGTCAGTGAAAAAGCATCAAAAAATTAAGGTGAGACTGGCAGAGTAAGAAAGCCTATGGTTTGAAAAGAATTTGTTTAAATTAATTAATCAGTACCTTAACAAAGAAAAGTTTCTGGCTATTCACTCTCTGGCTGACATAGGCAAAAAATACTTCCATCAACAGGTTTATCTGCTGCAGCAAGAAGGTCTGGGTTATCTTCTATGTGTTTTGCCTGTGTTTGTTTTTTAACCAAGCCCACAGAGCCTGGAAAATCTGTGAAATAATAACTACAAAATATAAAGTTGCAATGAGAATTTGGAATTATGTTAAAATGTGACCAAGAAAGTATTTCGTAAAGGGACACTAAAAGGGGCTAAAGTGACTGACAATCAAGTCTATGACTTGAAAGTACAAAGTCAGAGTTGAGAAGGAATTCCACCTCCATGGACAGAAGTTAGGATAGAATAATTCGATAGGAAAGCACCTACAATGATCAACTGCATAAGTGGTAGGTCTATCTGCAAAGGTGCTAGTGATTTGAAGCCGCCTGCAGCTGGAGAAAGAAAATGATATAGATCACACCAAAATCCTGTAGTTAGAGTAGCTGCTTATAATTTATGGATGAAAACTGGGTCCCCAAAAGAGTTCACCAGCTTGCTGTGGTATTTATCTAAGCTTTTGCTTGTTTTGTAGACCTTACTACTGCTCTTAATGACATAAAGGAAACAAATTAAAATTAATGGAAAGAAAAACGTCCCCTAGCAATAAGTAGGTTGTGAATTACAGAACAGCAGTAGCTGCTTTCAAAGGCTAGAATGGCAAACGCACACATGCCGTAACAGCCCCAGGCGTTGACAGGTGCCAAAATATCTGGATGATCTGTTCATTCATCCCCAGGTAGGTACTGACAACAGCTCCTCTCCAAAGGGGAGGCTGCATATTGTGCTGACATCTACATCAGATGACTGAAATCCCACCAGGATTTCTGTGCCACACATTTTTTAGCCTGAAGATCAGAGGATGATTTTAAGGCATTTCTCCAATACCCGATTTACAAAAAGCAGCAAAAATGGAGCAGAAAGAGGGGAGGCCCTTTCAAATACATCTTTAAATTCAGTTATCAAAGTTGTGCTCAGCATTGTAGTTTTTCCAGACTAATCACTTATCTCAAAAAGCCAAAAATATATCCTTGAGAGAAAACAAAAGGAAAGTCTTTTTCCAGAAACAGTTCTTCCAGAAGGGATACATTATCACAGTAAAGAGAATTTATATTTTATGTTTCTCAAGTCTTGATTAACTTGATCACCTGCTATGAAACTCCCTAACATCTACTGAATCAGGTGGGTAACTTTAGCCTAACTCCTAATTTAAGTCTGAAAACTCTTTTCTGTACCCACTGCGCATTTCAAGTGAACTCAAAACCAGATATTAGAACTCAGTATATTTCCTGAGGAACCAGCAGTGTTCTTTGTATTTAACCCTGTGACCTATGCCTGTGTATGGGCTAAATCACACCAGCCTCTGTGGGAGGAAGATTTAAGCCCTGAGCCACAGTCTCACAGGACTGGAGGGGCCTGTCTTTAGAAGAATGAAATTAAGCACACACAGTGTTTGAAGAAATTCCGATTGGTAAACTTGGCAGGACAAAAGGACAAGTTTTCAAACTTGCTTTACTTAGCAAGATTCGGGAGAAATGCACCGACTGTACATTCTCTACCCTCATTACATTCTTGGAGTTTTGACTTCCTCTGTTGCTCCCTAGCCACAGATAGGTATCTAAACACGGGGAAGGCCGAGTGTTTTCACAGCTGCTAGAACCGTGTTATACCTATGGACTGCAGGCCACACAGGGGGAGCACAGTCGCTCCACTATTAAAATAATAAGATGTTGCTTAAATCAATAGGTTTTAATTGTGTTGCTTAACATTCATTCTCTACCTTGAAAAAAAAAGATGTTGCTAGTAAAGGGAGAGTAGTTAGATTTCTTTGGGAAACTCAGAGCAGAAAAGAATACGATCTCATGAAACCATTAACACTTTACAGCACTTTATCTATACTTGACAGTGTATACATGCCTCTGCCTTTCAGAATGTACCAATGCCTCCCAAAAATCTAAGCACCTGGAAGAGCAGAATGGAACATCAGGAATTATTTTTTTCCCTTCTGAAGTATCACTTAGAAGATGAAGAATAAATAGAGGAGTCCATGAGATGTCGATTTTTTCCAAATGTGAGACATCATGCCCTTCACAACTGAATATTGCACTTAAAACATCTGTATTTCAGTTGAAAAGCGAACTACCTGCATTTGATTTAGGGCTCAGTGTATTTCTAGCACATTCAGAGTCTCACTTCACTTTCTTATGTTGGATCATATTGGTCAATGCCATTTGTGCAGTGGCCTAAAAGAGCACTTATTGCCCTTTATCTATGGAGGGGCAGATCAGCATTACAAAAAATCATCTTGCAATTGATACTGTTGGCAGTGCCAGATTAAAGACAATGATTTTGAAACACTTAAGAAGTTATTGCACAAATCTGCAACTTCTGGAAATTCATGTAGGTCCATTACAATGAATGGAGTTTTGCCAATAGGCCAACTGATGACCTGCCTGTTAAAACAAAAGAAACCCAGCCTTGATCATTCTTTTATTGTTCTGATTCTTTTGCAGATTTAGAAAATATAACACAACTTCTTAAAATAACCCCACTATTTATTATTCCAGGAGCAATGTTTTCTTAGTAATACCGTCAAAGTGTGTCTGGAATTTAGAAACACAATTTATTTTCCCACAACACGCCAGGCAATCAAAAAAGTTACATTCCATATCCAGAACAAAAAATTGTGGCAGTTACAAAACAAGAAAAAGTAAATCATAAAAAAAAAATACTGCTAAGGCTAAAAATCTATAAAACAACACTGACCTTTTTATACACCTCATAAACAGCACAGAGAAATTCCTGCTTCTGCCAAACACTCCAGTTTGCAACGGTGTTCCAAATTTTCATTAGCACAGCAACCATGCTGCCTGATATCGTGGCTCAAACTGTTTCCTCACTCTTCCTTCTGAAAAAAAGAAAAAGGAGAGAAAAAAATTTAAAAACAACCAGACAGGTTTATTTTATATCAATATGACACTAGATAGTGAAACATCTACAAGTGTTACAGTTAGAGCTGAAATGTGTCCAATCCAGAAGTACAGGTTCTAACTCAGATTTTGGAAAAGACTGCCTTAGAGATAAGCCCTTTCCTTAAAAAGAAATGCACCAACAGTAGCCATTTACCTCCAATGAAGCCATTAGTGATCTAACTCTACCATCTTTTCCCAGATTTCCACAAATCCAGTGGCAAGACAAATAAAGACTTCTTCTCAGTATTTTTTGTTTTTTTTTTTTAATTCCAAGTGAAACCTAGTGAAGAGCAGCGTGAGGAGAATGCAGAATGTTTGGCTCTGCAACATACTTCCTCATTAGAAACACAGAAATCAGAAAGGACTCTGGGACTACAAAATCCAGTCACTTGTTGTCACAGGCAGCCATGCCATAAAACACTTTTCGTAACGTTGTCGTGGTTTGACAGTGGCCCAGCGCCAGGCACCCACGAGAGCCCCTCGCTCACCCTCCCCTGCCACAGCTGGGCAGAGAACGGAAAAGGAAAAAAGAAATTAAGGAATGCTTCATGAGTGAGATAAGGACCAGGAGAAAAACTTTAAGGGTGAAACAGGCTCAACTTCAGTTGCAAAGTGAATTTATTACTCACAGAATCAGAAGAGAATAATGAGAAGTAAAATAAGCCCTTAGCACACCTTCCCCCCACCCACCCACCCCCACCCCAGGNTTTTGATTTTCTTCTTAAATATGTCATCACAGAGGCGTTACCAGCCTCTTTCATTCCAGCCTCTCTCACTGGCCCAGTTCTGACCAGCAGCGTGTCCATCTTCAGAGCCATCACCCATTGGCCCTGCCAGACATGGTGGGAAGCTCCCAGCAGCTTCTCACAGGAGCCATCTTTGCAGCCCCCCTGCTACCCAAAACCAGGCCGTGCCAAACCAATGCAAATGTATTTCTAATCCACCTTAAAAGTGGAGGAAAATACTACCTTACCAATGGCAATACTGAATCCCACACTTCCCAGGGTGCACAGAATTTCTTCCATTGAAGACTTCTATTGCCAGACCTCTGTGAAAGGCTAAAAATTCATGATCACCAACTATGAAACACTTCACCTCCTCACTATTGTTTCTGATTAGTTATGCCACACAAGCCTCTGGATTTGGGAGTTTGTTTTTCCCTCCAACTCTTCTGCTATTTAAATAATTATACAGATGAACAGCACTGAGAATCTCTGAGAAGTAACAGTTTGGGCCCTGGCTCAGGAAAATAATGAACATATTAACTTCAAACCTTTTTTAAGGTTCTTCAGACTTGGCACCTATTGTTAGAACAGCAGATGCATGGATAGGCAAACAAGGACAGTATTTTTAAGACCATTTTGGGAATAACTTGAAGAATAAATATCTTTGTATCTGATTATTCTCAGGAGACTGCAGTGAAACATTTGGAGGTTAAACTGTTATGTTAATTATGCTGCTTTTTTTTTTTAATACCCAGTACAAACACATTTTAAAATGTCTCAGTTTCTCTACCATGACATGAAAATTAAATGCCTTAGAAAGCCTTTTAGTTTCTTAGTTTCTTACTATAAAAATAAATTTAGGGGGCCCCATAAGCAACAGATAAAAGTACTGACTGTATAAGATTCAAACTAGGATTCTGATTTCACCAATGCCAAAATTCCAGGTAATTCCAGATCTAGGATTTTCAACCAATAAGCAGATATGACTTCCAAATATCTACGCTCTCAGTTTTGAAGGTCATGGTAATTACCTGTTTATCTCATGAGACATTTTGATATGTAAGATTTCCAGAGCAAGAAAAATAGCTGGTGGCTGTTCATGTTTTTCATGCCATTCATATTGGAATACAAAAAAGGGTGGTAGAATGACTATTACTAAAACAAAATAGCAATGAGATATGATTCCCTTATTCTTTCTCTGATGAAAAAACTGAAAATGAAAATCAAACCACGCCAACAAACGAAAAAACCCCCCAACCAACCAATTAAAAACAACCCAAAAGATGGGAAATAGGAATAGAGAGGAAGAGGAAACGAAAAACTTGTTGGTTCAGTGTTTTTCCAGTTCTCTTCCCTGTAATATATAGATGGAAAACAAAACTGATGAAGGGGTCTTTGGGCTAGTGCATGACATTTAGGTGTCACAAAAAAAAAGTCTATTAAATCCTCACCAAATATTGTTTCAGCTGCTTCGGAGTACACTCTGCAGTCACATAATGTTGAAGGTACCTGATTCCTCATCAGAAATGTTCAACACCTCATGGGCCTGGGTCCTGTTACAAGGGAAACAGTTTAAAGGAACTGAAAGTGAAAATAATCTTTGTAGCAGATGATGTGGACAACATAAGCCCATTGTCAGAAAATACTGGAAATTAACAAAAGGGACCTAAAACTGCTTCTTTGTATAAAGTGTGCTAAGGATTATGTCAGAACACAAAGAATGCCAAATAATGAAGAAAAAAAAAGGAATAATCAAATTTAATTGAAAGGTGCTGTTTTCAAGGAAAGAATTTCATCTCTTAGACTAGTAAGAAAAAAGCATGAAATCCATAATAACATATAAATTTATTCTAGTCAGAAATATATTTAACAATGCCATGTAAGTGAGTAGTAGGATAATTGCTAAGATGTGGATAAATAGAAAAAAAAATTATTATTTTAATATTAAATACAATTACAGTTTCTTGTTTTCTTAGTTCTTTCTTTCACAAAGGCAGTCATAATCCATCAAGTCCCAAATCTGGCATGTGTCTCTATGTGACTTTATGATTAAATTCCACATTCAAAATTCACAAAGAATAAACCTGATGAAGTGCACATGCATCTTAATAAGTGAAAGGGACAAATGAATTCATTGTCTATTGAAGCAGTTTTATAATATCTAAACATATGCTGAACAAAGCTGCAAGCTATTAAAACAAATCATACAGGCTTTAATTACACTCTAAATCTGCATTACTAAAGTAATAAAATGACCCTAAAATAAATGTTATGGAAGTCATGTTGTCCCTACAAATGAACACAGCATGAGGGACTGATACAATAAAACACCCTAACATTAACATGTTGTATGTACCACTGTGGCTTCCCACAGAGCTAAATCAACAAGACCTAATTCTCCTCTTCCATAGCTGTGGGCAAAATCCTCTTCTCCCTTAATTTGCCTTTGTTGGCCACATTCATCAGAGTTTCAGGAGCCTGTGTGGGGGGAACATGACCCTGCTGGGCCCAGCCGTCTCCCTAGGGTCCCTGGAGATCACCAGTTCTGAGGGATGTCAAGGCACAAATCCTATCAGGAGCCAGATGGGGCAATGCAGAGCTAGGGACTAACTCAGCTTAACTGCAAAAAGAGTCCCAGTTTAAACTATAAATTTTGTCATTACTGTGTGGAAGCCAGTTACAATGGAGGAGTCGTTCTTGAGATTATCCATGTGAAGAACATTATTCATATGACATTTACGTATGAGAATTTGGAGGGTCAGCCATAAACTGTGGGTTTTTTTTTCCTTCTGGGCAAGCACTGATCTCCAAATGCATGATCTGATATTACTTCCTAAAATAATCTGCTATTTTAGAGTACTCAATATGCGATCATGACATTTATGATCTGTTGCAGAGCCTGTACTGAAGTCTAGAAAGATTTTAACCGCAGTATTTGCTGCCATTTCCTAAATCATCACATCCCACATTGATTCTGACAATAGAAGAAAGGATGACAAGGGCACTGAAATAGTTGAATGGGAACAGAAGGCCACAGTTCTTACTTAACCATGTATTTTCCACAGACTGAGATAACACAAATAAAGGACTCCTTTCCCCTCCTCTGTAACCCGGACTGGGAAATATCCAAACCCTTCAGTCCAATTTAAGCACACGAGGGCAACTCCTCAGGAAGGTCCCTTTACAAATAAACACTCACAGGCCTCCGTACCTTCTGCCAAACCCCTCAAGGTCCTTTCTGGATTCCTTCTGGGGGCCGGCCCTGAGCATTCATCCTTTCATTTGAGACACAGCAAACGGAACTGGGCCTCACCTGGCTAGATCCTCCTTTGAGGTAGAGAGCCATAAGGTCTCCCCAAGCTTCCTTTTCTGGAGATGAACATCCCCAGCTCCCTCAACCGCTCATCAGACATGCTTTCTAGACCCTTCACGACCTTCACTGCCCTTGTTGAGACAGGCTCGGTGTCCTTTTTGAAGCAAGAGGCCCAAAACTGAACACGACGCTCAAGATGCAGCCTCACCAGTGACTGCAATATTGGTTCTAAGAAAGAGATTTCTGACTTCTCCATGGTTACCCCTCCCCTCCAAGGTCAAACACAAAAAACAGATGAGAAAATGAGCACATATCCTCTCTATCATAAAACGTGAGATTTAAACAGACATTAGAACACTTAACCTTGTTGAACACATGGCAGAGATCAGCAGGGTTTTCTGCCATGTCACAGTGGGCCTAATGTGTTCAGGCCTGAGCAACACAGGAAGCTGCTCATAGTTTCTACATTAAGTATGGCAGCCTTAACTGCTAATTCCTGGAATTATGTTGGTCTCACACTGAGTCAGGTGGGACACTATGCATCTATTCTTGTTCAGATGCATTTATAAGGAAAATACAACTGTATGAGAAAAGAAAGAGAGGAAAGGAAGAGACTGTAAAACTGTGACTGGCTGAATAACAGGCAAGCAAACTACCTGAGCAAAATTTAAAACTATACATGGCAATGGTCTCAAAACTACACATCATGATGCCATTATATTCTATATCTTCATTACAGTTTCATGATATTGATTAAGGATATTGGTTACACCTGAGTGGAAGTGTACATCGGTACTTACCTGCCCTAAAAGATGCTAAAATTGTTAGGAGCTTCACTGAAAGCACAATGATTAGGCATAAGGGGATAATTAAAACATTTTAATTTCTCACAGCAGCATACAACTCTTTAAAGTCAAAATTTATTAGAAGGCTGAATGCTTAACAGATGGCTCTTATATCTACGTTCATAAATGAATGACTTGCAGAATAACCAAGCCTTAGATTTTGCACAACATGATCAGTTAAGATATATTTTTTCCTATTGAAATTTCCATATTGGCTATGTCATGGTCAAATGTTGACTTTTCCAGTTTCACTCAGGGAAAATAAAATCATTCCACAAGATTCAAATTTTATGTTTTAATGCGCACAGATTATCCTACTTGACCTTGCAATGAAAGAGGGTAGAAGAGCTCACACACTTTATCCCCACTGTACTGTTCTGGCTTTGTCTGCAAAAAATTCCATTTTAATTCAATTTTAATTTCAATATCTCTCAGCAAATTCTCACCCTTTTTCTGTGCGAAGTCAAAATGGTTTGCTTAAACCACAGGTGACCACTTCAAACAAAAAGGCAGATTTACAAGCTATTACCGCTCTTCCTCTTAATTACCAACTTCCACACCCATGTTTCTGTATATTTACAATTTTTTCATCTACTACTGCCTAGCCTGAAGGACAGAGGAATCACAAGTTCATCACTGCTAGCTGGCTTTCCTCTGGCTCCAGGGGCAATGTAAGGGGAGGCAGAGTTGAATATGTTGGTGAGTAAATTACAGCTCAAGATCAGATGCCAGCAGAGGCTCTGGCTATCAGGAGTGTGCAATGCAAGAGCCTCTGTAAAAGGCAGCTTAGCAAAAATGAAATGTGCAAATTAATTCCCGTGTGGGAAGCTGGTTTGGAGTAGCAAGGATACTGCAAATTCACACTGCTGCTAACTGCACATTCATTTTTTATGTAAAGGACTCTGAGTGCAATCTTAGAACACACATACTGTAATGGTTCCAGGCACCCTCCTGGAAGGGGAGAGATCAGATTTCAGCTGGGAGCTGTAATAGGGGTCTCCTCCTTCCATGCAACTGTTCCAAAATGCCAAAATACAAACTTTGTGTGCAATTCAGTCATGCTCTGTGCGTGCCTGCCAGATGAACTCCTGAAGGTGAGGTGTGTGAACTACCAAGCTGTACACTGAGAGGCCCATACGACTTAGGCAGGAATTAGAGGCAGCTGCCTTCAACTTAGGTGGCTGAGAACGCGCCTAGTAACAGAAACAGAAGTACTACTGGGACTTTCCTAGAAAGCTTTGGCACCGAAAAGCATTACACACTTCTGAGGGCAGGTAAAATTGAATTTTTTGCAGACAAAAGTCCATGGAAGCGTTGAACCTGCCACCCTACGTCATTTGCTTTAACGATAGCCCATCTATTAAGGCATATATAAAACATTTGAGACCTCATTTCATACCTGGTGCCTTTCTCACTAGTGTTAAGTTACAAAATCCTGCTCATGTCAGCCCTGCAAATGCAGATTTTGGACAGAACAGATGGCAATTTCTAATTAATGCGTGTTACCTAACCTTTTATGGACACAGTACTAGGAAGAATTCATCCTTCTTTATATTTTAACTTGTTAAAGAGAAAACAATCATATAAAAATAAATATGTCTGTCATACTTTAGAAACCACTTTAAAAGATGGCCCTGATTAACTTAGTCCTTGTCACTTTTTATTTTTCAAGGTATTTACATAGCTTAGACACTTAGAATATTTTTTCATTTTAATCTCTAAGAAGTACTTTGCAACATTTTAAATGCACAAAAGCATTCGGATTCTCTTTTCTTTCATTTCACTTAAGATTTTGGCAAAAGTTGTTCTTCTTAACTGCTATGTATCTATACAGTCCATCATTATATTCTTTGGGGAAATTACTTCAGTAAGGTCTCAGCAGCTATAAAACATGTTCTTTTATCATTATGGGGTATCAGTGGGATTAATCACTCTTTACCAGCTATTTTATAGCTGTGGTGTGAGAATGTCTAAGGTTTATTTGGACTATTGCATTTTTTTCAGGACAAAGCACAGTAGACCATGTCAGCCACAGAAAAATATTACTCACTTCCTTCTCGTCAGTCTTAATTGGGATCAAGTGGTTTTAGGTCAATCACTTTTTGGTCAAGAAAATTTATGAGAAATACAGGTCTATTTATACATGATAGAGGTAATTAATGTTTTTTTACAGACAGTCATTATAATAAAAGCCTCTCATTCCACATCCCTTACTGCATCACTGTGAGAAATTCTGCAGAGGAGATGAATGGCTGGATTGTAATATTGACTTCCCTGGGTTTTCTGGCATATGCTCAGGACAGCTCAGTTATCACCCACTTGTTAATCATCAAGCACACACATACAACACAAAGATTGTTTCAGTTTCTAAATTTGTGCAAGTTGACCAGATGGTAATTTCAGCCTGACAGGTGTGTCCTGAAAACTCATTTAAATATTTGTAAATAGTGGCACCATTCCTACATTAGGTGATTAATAACTGCTGATGTTGTCACTCTCTTTAACATCATTTCTGTCTTAACAAATAACTCAAAGAAAACTTTAA
>VYZQ01065980.1:9903-20122 GCA_013400655.1 Mystacornis crossleyi
CCAAATTCTGCCCCCACGTTCCTAATTTCCCATGTCGCCAAATCCCCCCAAGTCCCCAGACCTCTCCCACATCCCCAAATTCCATCCCAAACTGCCATGTCCCCAAATCCCTCAGCAGCTTTTCAGGGATAGTACTGGCAAAAAAAATTTAGGGGTTTTAGGAACTGGCTTCCTCTGGAGGCTGCTTGAATCCGAGGCACTGGCGGGGATTTTTTGCAGCCCTCCCCACACCCGTGGCACTTTCTGGATGTCCCTGAATCCCAAATCTCCCGTGATGTCCTTGGCGCTGCAAACCCCCCTTGACTGCGGGGTTTGCGCTTCCTTGGGCTGGGTCTGAATCCTTTTGGCAGTTCCAGGGTTTTCAGGCAGAGGAAAGCTTGGAAAGCCCTGGGAAACCCTCCCGCATGTGCTTTAACGCTTTGTTGGTGCAGGGGTCAGTGGCCCGGCCCCAAAACTGTTGAACCATGAAAACAGCTGAGGTTAAAGGCAGAAATCCTTTGGAAACGCTTTCGGATACCAGACAGGAGGGAGCTGGAATCACACAAGCTGGAGGGAAGCAGCAGACAAGGAATGTTCCCTCCCTGCCTGGGGAATATTTGGATTGGGATACTGGGGTACCACACTGTGGTGTTTGTACCCCAGGACTGAAATAAGCTGAGGGAAATCTTTGGAATTCCAGCCCCCCATTGCTCCAGGGGGTCGACCTTACTTCCTATCCATGGATTCCACCCCTGTGGTGCAGCGGGCATTCCATGATCCCTGCACTGAGCATATCCAGCTTGCCCATCCCACAAAGTCTGGCCCTGCTCACCCGGCCTGCAGAATCAAAGCTTGGAAAAATTCCCAGGGATTAGGGCTTCAAATCAGTGAAATTGTCAATTCTCTGTTGGGAATTAGGGATCAAAAAGGCTCTCCCAGCTTGTTTTCGTCATGGCAGCATCCTCATGCTCCCTCCACAGCCAAAATCCCAATTTTTCATCACATTCTGGTGTATCCACCAGTCCGCTTAGCCCTTACCGAGATTCATTTCACTTCTGAAAACCCCACAGGATTGCAGGAAAAAAAATCAAGGAAAGGGGAAGAATCCAGAGCCCTCCAAAGGCTGTGGATACCACGAAGCTCCTAATTTATTGCTTCTGTAATTGGGGTTAATTACTGGTGACCAAATTTATCTTCTTGCCTCTCATTAATCCCAAACACAAAAGAACCCTGTTTGCAATCAATTGCTGTTTAATTACAGCACAATAGCTGCCTCCCGAGATCGAAATCCCGCCTGGCTCCAGGTCTTGGGGAGGATGGGAGTGGAGAAATGGAGGGTGAGGATGCCAGCTGGGATTGGCGTTGTGTATTCCAGGGACTGGTGAAATCCAGGAAGAGCAGTGGGAAGTCTCCTTGTTGAAGGATCAGGGAGTGGCTTTCAGCCGGGGAGGAATGAGAGGGAATGGCCTCAGGTTCCACCCTTGGAGATTTAAGTTGGATACTAGGAAAAAATATCATGGAAAAGGTTGTTGAGCCCTGGAAAAGGCTGCCCCAAGAAGTGGTGGAGTCCCCATCCCTGGAGGGATTTCAAAGCCACGGAGAGGTGGGATTTAGGGACACGGGTTAATGGTGGAATTGGCAGTGCTGGGTTAATTGGACCCAGTGACCTTTGAGGTCTTTTCCAA
Organism: Mystacornis crossleyi; assembly: GCA_013400655.1. NCBI lineage: Eukaryota > Metazoa > Chordata > Aves > Passeriformes > Timaliidae > Mystacornis > Mystacornis crossleyi. The sequence goes on from VYZQ01065980.1 coordinate 11,568, forward strand.
CCTAAAGGATTCCATGATTCTGGGGTTTGGATGGAAAACATGTTCCACGTGAAACCTTTCAGGGAATATTTGGTCCAGTCTCAGCCTGGAAACAGTGGGAATGGTAATTCCTTCATCCAGGAGAACAAGGAAACAAGGTCCCAGCACTTCCCAGGGCTTTGTTGTTTGGACTGAAGGAGTTTGAGGTGACCATGAGATTCCGCAAAGGACCTGGAAAACGCGGAAGAAGGGGGGAAAGAATGGGAATTGTGGGAAAGCTCTTATTTTGCCCAGCAAACTCCAGTTTCCTACCTGGGATCCCCCATTCCCAAGGACAGAACTCACCAGTCCCAGGACCACACCTGAAATCTCCAAATTGTTTTTTTTTCCAGGAGAAACATTTCCTTGGCACCGGTGCCTGTTCTGCCCCCTCATTTATCCCGATAAATGTTCTGGATTAAATAAACTCCCCTCCCAGCCCATCCCTCCCTCCCCGTTCCCTAGGAGCCATCAATCTCCAGGATTATTGAGCCCAGTTCGGGAGTTAGTGGGGTGTTGAAAACGCTCCAGTCTTCCCTTTATCACTTTCAGATCAGTCCATCAGATGGGAATCCATCAGGGAAAATAATGGGAGAGGCTTTGCTGATCTATGGCTCCCCGTTCCCGGATCAATCCCGCTCTTCCCCGTCCATCGTGGCGGCCGTGAGGACCCAGGGCCGGAGATACTCGACTCCCTTCTCTTGAAACACCACATTCATCAACGCTTCCCATTCCTGCATGGATTTTGTCCTGGGATGTGCTGGAGATAAAATATCCGCTGAGTCAAACGAGGTGGAGGCTGAATTCCTCCTGCGATTTCAACTCCTGACTGGAGCCACTTGCTGACATTTACTGCGTTTGTGTGGATTTAGGGATTGCGAGCGGCCAAAATCTGGATTGTGCTTGAAATCTACCATATCCCAAAATTTAGCTGCTCCCAGGATGGTGCTGAGGTGGCTCATCCACCTGGGGCCAGGAGTTAGGACCAGGAGCTGGGTTTGGAGCTGTTTTTCCACCTGGACTTTCCCAATCACCCTCTTCCCATGCCCTGTGCGGATCCAGAGGGAAGAGCACCACCTACTGAGTCTCCCTCACCTCTTCCTTCCCCTTTTCTTTTTTCCCTCATTTCTCAATCTATTTTATTCCTCTTTGTGTTCTTTGCTTCTCCCTGGGAAAGGCAGGAGCACGTTTAACTCCAGGGAATCCTCCTGATCTCTCCAGACATTTCTGCTTGCTCCGATTTTCTTGCGTTAATGAGACTTCCTTGGGATCTTTCTGCTTCCTGCCTTCGGGAATTAACGGCACCTCCAGCCTGATGCCTCCCCAGATCCGGGTTTTCTCTTGGAGCATGTGTAGGAAATGAAATAAATTAGGTAAACTTTACCTCAAAATCTGAATTTAAGCTAAATACTGGAGAATTTGCTGAAGTAGAAATAGATGCAGGAATATATTACTGTGGATGGAGTTTTCCAGATGTGGATGTCCATATGTAGGAACATGTCCCTGGATGTGTTTTGGCCAAGGATTTAGGGAATTAGCTGCAGACTTTCACATCTGAGTTCAGTTCCCACCCTGGAGCAACCCTTTTAATACTAATTAAACACTGAAAAATTCCTCGAAAACAGATTGGAAGAAACCCAGAGAAATCCACTCCGGTGTTCCCTGAACATTTTTAACTGGGAGATGATCCAACTTTTTAAGGATAAGACCTCAGCCGTGTTATCCCAAAGCCCTTCATTTGCATCCAACACCAAATTAGACTCATTAAACGTCCTTTTGTTATTTCTTCCCATTTAGTTTGTTTGTTTGAGTGTTTGTGCTTCTTCCAAGGGAATTGGGTTGGAAATTGGCACAGGATATTTTGTGAGGATTTACAAAATCCCCTGGGGCCCCTCACCTGCTTCCAAAGGTCTCAACACTGTGGATATCTCAAGAAGAACCTGGTGAGAAGTGGGAATGAGGAGATCCAGCTCCTTGTCAGTCCACAACATTCCCTATTCTCTTCTTCATGTCCCACATGCAGCTGAGGGGCACCAGATCTTTTCACTGAAGAAAAGAACCCCAAATGTGGCATCCCTATGGATCAAATACGGTCTGTGAGGAATGGCTGGGAAGGCAGGAGATTGTTTATCCCAGAGAATGAAGGGAGATGGGATAACAGCCGGCAATTATGTAAAGGGCTCCTTTAGGAAGGGGAGGCACATGTTTCCCCGTGGATAGGACAAGGAATAAGGAGCTTAAAAACCAGCAAAGGAGATTTAGAGCTGTGGGATAGAGAAGGGCTGGGATTAATTGCTGGGAGGAGGGGAAGGGTGGGATCTCCAGGGATGGAGGTTTGGAGGACAAATGTGTCAAGAAGGGCTTAAAGAGAGTGGATTCATCCATGGGACAGGCGGCAGCGAACATAAACATCCACCTGGATGTTTTTCCAGTGTTTTGGGTGGCTCACAAGGAAACATGAGTGGATTCTGGGATTTCTGCAGTGGGATGGGGGATTTCACAGCTCAGGGGTTTCTCCTCTGCGAGGCTCCTGCTCATTCCTTGGAACGAACCATGCGGTGCCACACGGAGCGGTCTCTCCAAAGATTTCCCTGCCATCATTTTTCCCCAGCTCCACAGATCCCAAGGTGACCTGGGATGTGTGTTCATTGAATCATGGAATGGTTTTGGTTGGAAGGGATCTTAAAGATCATCCAGTTCCAACCCCCTGCCACTGCCAGGGGCAATTTCCACTATCCCAGGTTGCTCCAAGCATCATCCAGCCAAGGACTTCCATGCTTCCAGGGATGGGGCACCCACAACTTTCTGGGCATCGCATCTCAACCTCTCTCTCCTCTTTCCATCTTGGGAGCTGGAAATGGTTTTTGGGTGGCAACCATCCGGCCAAGCCGAGGTGATCCTGACACCCCACGGAAGTAAATCCGCTGATGGAGCAGAAGTCGGAAATAAGCCAGCAAAAACTTGAGACAGCTCCTGCTTCCAGTAATTCCCAGGGAGAGGTGTCAGCCATGATTTCTAGGAGCCACACGCAGCAGAAAGCAGGGAATTGCTGGCAACGCTAATGAAGTTACGGCCATCCGGTGATTGGGTTAGGAGATCCTCTGGGAGCGGCCGGCGAGGTGATGGACGGAAAGCAGAACGGGAATTAAATTGCATTTCATTTCAATTTTGCCATAAATTTGATGATTTCGTCAGATAAGGAATAAAGGGGGAAGGGAGGAGGGGGAGGAGAGGAGAGGGAGGGATCCGCGGGCAGGGAGCGAGTGGGACACGAGGAATTACATTGTCCCAGTTTGTACCGTTGTAGGTCATTCATCGGAAGTGCCAAAGGTTTTATGGATAGGACGTAAATCACCTGCTCCCTATGGATTATTCACTCCACTAATAAAGGTTGGGAATACAGGTTATTGAACTGCCCTGGGATTTATGGGAGAGGATGCAGTGGATGAAGAGAGCAGATGGACCATTGTTGCCACCTTGACGGAATGCTCCACTTGGCAGCAGTGGTTTGTGTCCCCTGAGTCACCTGCTGAAGTCCGGACGTGTCACCAGGGTGGAGACATCTTCAGGCTGCAACAGATGTACAAGCCAATGAGAATTCCCAGTTTTGGATGCATCCAGAGGGACCTGGGCAAGCTTGAGGAGCAGGGCCATGGGAATCTCATGAGGTTTAACAAAACCAAGCGCTGGTGCTGCGCCTGAGTTGGGATCCATCCCAGTGTCCATCCAGGCTGGGGATGAGCAGATGGAGCAGCCCTGGGGAGAAGGACTTGGGGGTGCTGGTGGGTGAGAGGCTGGACAGGACCCAGCCATGTGTGCTCCCATCCCAGAAATCCAGTTGTATTCTGGGCTGATCCCACAGTGCTGGCTGCAGGAGAGAGGGGAATTCTGCCCTTCTGCCCTGCTTAGGTGATATCCCACCTGGAATGTTGCCTCCAGGTCTGAGATCCCAGCACAGGAAGGACATGGAGCTGTTGGAGACAGTCCAGAGGAGGCATTAAGGTGATCAGAGGGATGGAGCAGCTCTGCTGTGAGGAAAGGCTGGGAAAATTGGGATTGTTCAGCCTGGAAAAGAGAAGGCTTGGAGTGACCTAATTGTGGCCTTCCAGAACAAGAAAGAGCTGAAAAAAAGGTGGAGAGGGGCTTTTCACAAGGGTCTGGAGACCAAAAAAAGAGGCCATGGCTTCCCACCGACAGAGAGTAGGTTTAGATTGGGTATTAGGACGAAATTCTTCACTGTTTGGGCGGTGAAAATCATGGAATCATGGAATGATTTGGGTGGGAAGGGACCTTCAAGATCATCTCGTTCCAACCCTTCCACTAGACCAGGCTGCTCCGAGCCCTGTCCAAGCTGGCCTTGGAAACTTGCAGGGATGGGGCAGCCACAGCTTCTCTGGGCAACCTGTGCCAGTCCCTCCCTACCCTCCCGGGGAAGAATTCATTCCCAGAGAGAATCAAAAATCTCCAGCACCGAAATCTAATACTGGAGAACTTCCAGGAATACTCGGGGTTCATTCCGGTTTGGTGACAATGCAGTTCCAGGCCCTGACTAAGCCACCAAATTAACTCAAGGAAATATTGCCCTGGAATGTTCACGGGATCACTGGGAAACACTCAAGGGAGAGGCTGTGCTACATTTCCTTAGCACGCTGATATCTCCATACCTGACTAATCCACTCCCTGATGTACTGAAATTCCCTCTGGATTTTGGGACAACCTGAGGTCTTGGTACAAGGTGTTACTTTTAGGCCGAAATTGTGACACCTCTCATCATTCTCCTTCTGAACATCCGGGTGTGCCAAGGCTTCCCAAACTCGTGACATCCTTGGATATCTCAGTAAGTTTCAGCCTTATCTTGCTGTGCCTTGCAACAGGGGAGGTTTTCATCCCCGCTGGATGAAGGACTGGAAGCACTTTTGGTGGCATACCTGGCTATCCCATAATTTGTGGGATATCTGGGTATCCCATAACTTGTGGCAAAGTGATGGCGCGGCGCACAGCCCTACTTTCCATGGCTAAGAGATTGCCATTCCTTGAAATGTGATGGGTGGGCTCAAAGGACGGGGCTGGATGTGAGGTGACCCCATGTCCAGCTCCAGTTCAGCGTTTCCCCAGTTCAAACACGGGAAGCTGAACCAGCTTTCTGATGGAGCCTTTCTCCATGGATCCTTCTCCTCGTGGAAGTGAGTCTGAGACCCTTCTGATCCCAGGCTCATCCCAGAACTTCAAACCTGGAATGTAGCTTCACAGCCCTCTGGGACGTCACTGGAGGACCACACACGTGGAATCTGGAGGAATATCTTCTCCTGTGAACGCTGGATGATGAAAACACCAGCAACACAACTGAGGGACGTGGTAAAAAACTTCCAGTGGGATGTTGTTCAGTCCTACCGGGAGCAGCTGAGGGAGCTGGGAGAGCTCAGCCTGGAGAAAAGGAGGCTCGGGGGGACCTTCTGGCTCTCCATACTTCCCTGAAAAGAGGGTGGAGCCAGGTGGGAGTCAGGCTCTGCTCCCGGGGAACAAGGGACAGGACAAGAGGAAATGGCCTCAAGCTGTGCCAGGGGAGGTTCAGGCTGGACACCAGGAGGAATTTCTTCATGGAAAGGGTTGTTAAGCATTGGAAGAAGCCATCCCCAAGGGATGTCTGGATGTGGCACTCGCTGCTCCGGTCTGGTTGACAAATTTGGAATCACTCCCAGGTTGGACTCAGTGATCTCGGAGGTGTTTTCCAACCTCACAAACTCTGGGATTCCGGGGTTTTGTGGTTCTTTGTTGATGCTGAAATTGTCTGGGACAGTCCCCTGGATCTGCATGATAAAAGCTACAAAGCCGTGCTCTGAATGAGGCCTCTCCCATCCGAGGCTGGATCAATCATCCCACAGGACACACCACCGCATTCCCACATTCCTGCAGCACCCGGCTGCCACGGGGACGGGACATGGATGAGCTGCGCTGAGCCTGGGAGCTGTTTTGTGCTGGTCCAGCAATGCCAAATGTGACGGGAGCTTGGCCTGCCCTTGAGGCCAAAGCTTTTAAACTCGTGTGAGAGAGGGGCCAAAGATACTCCCCATCAATCTTAACCCCGGAGCTCTGGCAGGAATGAGAAGGAATTGGATTCCAGCAGGAGTTTGGCAGTTTTGTGGGCATAATTAATACACGTCATTGCCAGGAATTCCCGTGTAGTCGTACAGATTTTGACCCATATTTGGGATATTCCTCTGGAGAGAGCAGATGGGAATCTCTTTTAAAAGGAATCTTTAGTGGAGCTTCCACATGTTCAAAGCGAGGGATTACAAGCTTTCCCAAAATAATGACTGGGAGGTGCAAGGGGAAAAAAATGCCGGAATCTATTTCACATGCACAATAATTTACTTTTAGTTGTGCCGTAAAGATTTTATATGCACAGTAATTTACTTTTACATGTGCAATGATGTTTTTACACATGGAATCATTCATTTTTATGGATAAAAGCTGACCAATTAAAAACCTGGGTGTTAAACATCCCTCCCACCAATCCTGAAGGATTTGTTTTGGAGTAAAACTTCACTCAGGCCTATCATCAACACTTTCCTGCAGGATTATTGTTGATTTTCCAGCTGGTTCCATGTGCTACACCTGATTCTTTTCCAGTTCAATCCCACGGGAAGTAGGAGCAGCTCCATGGGTTGTCGGGAAGGGACGTGAGGGCCGCATCACCTGGATTGTCACCTGCTTTTCCCGTCCTGGTCAGCTGCCTGGAGCTGTGGGAGGAATATCAGCCCCAGCAGGAAGAGATGAGAAAACATTTATAGGATCATAGGATCATGGAATGGTTTGAGTTAGGAGGGATTTCCAAGGTCACCTAATCCAGCTCCCTGTTCTGAGCAGGGACACCTTCCACTTGGCTAGGGGAAGTCCCATCCAAGTCCCTTCCAAGCCGGATTTAAACAATTTCAGGGATGGGGCTGGCACAGCTTCTCTGGGAATTCCGTTCCAGGCCCTCACCACCTTTACTTGGAAACATCTCTTCCCAATTTCCCATCTTTTCAGTTTGAAGCCGTAGGGGTGGGATTTTCCATCAGTGGAGCTGAGCGATTCCAAAAACAGTTTAAAGACCCCAAAGGGTCCATACAGCTCAGAGGAAAAGAGATAAGACCATGAGAAATTCCAGCTGTTGAAGGGTCAGTGGAAAAACTCTATTCAGAGATCTCAGATCTACTTCCATCTTTTTTTTTTTTTCCATGAATCTCTTCACTTGGCAGAGTCAGATGAGGTTGGAGCTTCCATCTCTCAGGTGAATATTTTGATCAGACAGCACAAGTTTAGGGGTCTGTTTTTCCTCTCTTTTTCCTGCGTATTTAATTCCATATTTAAATGGGATGCACTTCATAGCCCTCTATCCAGGATGGATTATTAACCTCCAGGGAGCTGAATAGAAAGGGAAATACTTCCTTTTTATCCCTGAGGCTTCATCCCCATGGAAAACCCCCTGCTGCAGTGAACTGGCGAATTCATGGTCCATGGTTAATTCCAGGACGACCCGAAGGAATAAAGGGACTGAAGAAATTGCAGAATGCTTCCCAGTATTCTGGAATCTGGTGGATTAAACGCCCCAGCTCAGGCCAGGGGGTCACCTCCAAGCAGAGCTGTCCTGGTCACGCTGAGTCTTTGCCAGTGGCGACTCAGTTACTTTGAGTGGGAATCTCAAATTACTGCAAACCTGGCGGATTCCAGGGAATAAGAGGTGGAAGGGACTGGAAATAGAAATAATAGTCCCCAGTCTAGGAAAAAAAGAGGTTCATGGGATCTTTTCTTTGGACAATTTGGCCGAGGAGGGAAGGAAAAGAGGAGAGTGGATGGTCAAGTGTAACAAAACAGCACAAACCAAAACACTTTCCCTTGGAGAAATCCCAGTCCTGAAAAATAAACTGGTTTCAAGTTCATGAATGTTCAGTAGGAGCCTGATGTAGCAGGAAGTGGAAAAATTTCTTTTTGTCGAGAATTTCTCTGTTTGCAAGAAAAAAGAAAATCCTTCCATGGGAAGTTTTTTTGGAGGATCCTATTCCCCCCAGCTTTAACCCCTGGAGTGTTCAAGGCTCTGGTTAGGGGGTATTTTGAGTATTTACCCCAAGGAAATTGGGGTAAATTGGTGAGTGTCAAGCCATGGGGAAATCTGCTGGAAAAAACCGATCTGGAATGGTTATGGATCAGTGTTTAAATAGAGGGAATTCTGCTGATTGGTGGTGTCTTCGCTGGAAAACACTTCCCACACAAAGGGGCTGAGAAGCACCTTAAGGATTTACCTGCAAACCATCCTAAAAATCATCTCGTTCCAGCTCCCTGACATGGGCAGGGGGACATTCCACTATCCCAGGTTGCTCCAAGCCCCATTCTGGAACACTTCCAAAGACAGGGCAGCCACAGCCTCTCTGGGAGTTTCATCCCAGGGCCTCACCACCCTCAGAGTTAGCTCAGAAGAGCTCCGTGATTATTTTTTAAGGTTCACGGAAAACTAAAATCTCCTGAAGGACAATTCAGATGGTTTAAAAAAAAAAAAA
>VYZQ01065985.1:0-27537 GCA_013400655.1 Mystacornis crossleyi
TACTACGATTCCCAAATTTAATAAGCTAATTTCAGTGGAACTCCATTAATATGTCAATTACCATGACTATAATTATTTTTCAATATAATGATGATGCTGAACTCAAACTGCAAGCAGTGGGGGAGCATGTAACAGGTAAGCAGGCATCAACCTCTGGTGCAATTTATTTTTTTAAACAAGATTTCAAACAGTGACTAATCTGATTGCCCAGAGAAGAGGAACATCACATGAATCCTGGCCTGAGGAACAAACCTAACGAAGAAAGCATGACTCATTGTGCAGGCAGTGTGATGAGAACCAAATGCTTGATTATCCAACTTCAGTAACTATGGGAAGAGAAAACACATTTACTTCTTCACTCCTCAGCACAGAGTATCAATAACACAGGCACAACATTGCAGAAAAACAAGCAAGAAGCTGAATAGAGTAATTTATTTACAAGCAATGATCAAAACTACATACTTCACAAGTTTATATAGCTGTGTGCTCCAAAAACACATCACTTGATATAAGCAGCTGAGATTTTGAAGAAACATCTAAGCCAAAATTACAATATTCCCCTGCAATTTCCACAAACATTCATATGATTAAAATTTGTATTTACAGGAAAATGGGTAACTTTGCGTGAACTGTCTGCAATCCTGTTGGGTTTTTATACAAAGTATAAAGTGGGTATTAAAAATGGAAAGTGACCTACTTTCCTTTTCTAAATTATGCAAAGCATTAATATAATGAAACTCAATTGATGTTAGTTTTCTTTCAGTCTTCTGGTTTCAGTTTACGAGTTAGTCATATCAGCTGCAGGAAAGGGGGTGAAGTCACACTGATTGTGAAGTATTCGTGAAGTGTTAAATATTTTGCATACTTACTAGTGACAAAGCAGAAATAATTTGTATATGCAGAAATGAAGGAATTCAGAAACATGAGCAAGAGGAATATCTGGCAACTGCTCCAAAATACATACAAAGTTCTACTTTTATATGCATCTTCAGTTTCATAATTCTGTCTAACACAGTACAAACCTCCTCTGACTGTGCCTCAGTAGCAGAGGTTCAGGGTAACGAGAGCTGTACCAACAAAGAAGACATTCTCTTTCTTAAAATGCTTAAGCCTAAACAAATATTCATACATGGTAAGGGAGGATTAAGCTTTAAAAAGGGAAGAGCAGATAAAGGATATTTGACGGGATGGAAGTACAAAGGCACAGCATTCCTAAACATAATGCAATACAAAAGAGATACTGAAATGTGGTGTTAACCTTAATGTAGAAGTCTTATACTGAAAACTTGGCCAAATCAAACCAAGATCCAACTTCACAGTCTTTGCACCAACACAGCTAGTGGCTTGGTTTTGTAACACACAGGTGGAGAAGGCATTGCAACCAAGCTTATTCCTCAGCCCCGTGAGCAAAAAGGACAACACACATTTAAGTAAATTTAAACTCACAGTTTTGAATCACAGTTATGTGGTGCAACTACTCAGTCATCTAAAGCCCAAAATACACAAAACCTTGGTTAACTGTGTCATCAGCACTTTACAGAACACATCAACCAGGCAAAAAGTGATAATTTACCCACACACATCAACTTACAGTTCATCTTTTTCAGAGCCCAACAGAAGTGAGAAAATCATGTTTTTCTTGCTGATACAGCATGTACTAGTTTTATCTCAAACTCAAAAAATAAAAAGCCATAAGTCCTTTCATATTTATTGAGGGTCACATGCAGCTATGCTACCACGTGCAGCCAGTGTCAATCGGTATCTAAAGGCCGAACTACATGTGCAATATCAAGTTGTCTTGAAATAATCACCTCAAACCCCTGGGCAAATTCATGGCTTGCAAAAGAATAGGAGACTGAAGTCAGGGCATGCTTCTGATAATCATGTGTAAAATGAAGTTGATTTCTGGATTATATCACACACTTTCATGGACTGTAAGGAGGTTCTTCACAGACACTTACAATAACCAGCTGCAAAAGTTAAGGCACGTAAATAGATGTGCCTAGCCAAAGACTATTTGTTGGATAAAAATATTCCTTTTTTTTACCTTTTAGGGTAGAACACAAGTTACATAGAGTACAGGGACACAAATCCACATGCACACTGTAGTCAGTACTTTTAATGCTGTGAGATGGGGATGAATACACCAGATATTTGGCTACCAAAACAAACTAATGCTTCTTTGCAGAGATCGCCCAAGAATGGCAAGTCATTCATTCACCTTCAGTTAACCCCTTTCTTATTTCATGTGGTTTCAAAAACGGTCCATTTTTTTTACAAAGCAATACCATGCAGCAGAGCTGTTCTGTGCAGGAAGTTTCCATCACCATGCAAGAAGCTGGCTCTTTTGGCTGAAAACCTGGATTCCATCCCCATTATGCTGCAGACTTCATCTGTGATTATGCAATACATACAGCAGTCTTCATACAGCATAGAATACAGCATACTTCATACAGTCAAGTCATACAGCAAACTTCCTTGGTCGAACTCCATCCCTCTCTAGTACTTTATAACCAAAATGCAACTTCAGATCCCTCAGATGAGACTATGCTGGAGCAATGCATTACAGTATTTGCTAATGCAACTGCATGAGACTGCAGAAGCTGCATCTAAGACCAGCAAAGCCATCCCAGCCTGGCCCACCTGCCTTACACCAAAGGACGCTCCTGGGCACCATGTCAAGATCAACATCTTGGTGTGGGAAGCCTCTTGCCTGCGTGTCAGAACAGAACAAGGGGGGAAATCAAACACAAAGCAGAATTTACCAACGCAGAGCAAGAGAAGACAAAGCACCTGGTCCTTTTAACAAACAGGTAAGACAAACAGCTCCCAGTAACCATGACAGGAAATACCTTATTGTTAGCGGTGTATACTTCCAGCAGTGCTGTCACATCCATACACAGAAAAAAAAATGGCCCCCGAGGCTTTTATTGTGGAAAGAACACCAATCTAGGCATGAAAAAGGTACTATAACTGTTGCAAAGAAACCTGGCAGAAAAATGCCTCGTGACAGAAATTACTTTGATAGGAAAGACACTCTTCCTGGGACTCTATCTGCCTGAGGTACTCCATTCCAAATCAGAAGGGCAGAGGAACTCCCAAGTGGAGAGAGGGTACATAACACACAACAGAAGCACAGAGTAATACAGAAATGAGCCCAACAACAGTTCCCACTAAGGAAAAGTTCACCTCTACATACTCCAGCACTGTTACATCCCGAATAACCATGCTGCTGCCAGCTATGGAGTTATGGGATCCGAAGAAAGACATTTTCTTCCCATCTTCCCAAGATGAACCATTTGTGAATAGGAATGTTAATTATTTCAAAAGATGTGCAGTCAGAACCAATCTTTCCTATACTGCAGATTTTTAAGTGGTGGGAGTTTCTGCAAAAGAAACTACTTGTTTCTTATCTCCAGCTCTAACTTGTTCTGAAATTAATATACTTGCATTATAAATTCAGAAGTGAGGCAGTACGTATATCTGCAAGCAGGAAAACAAATGCAAGTTTGCTATTCAACCAAAGAAAATGCCTATAAAGCTAAGCAAAAATATCAGTCTTTAAAAGAAACATCTACGTAGGTAACAATATTCTGGGTCACTGTTATTTGCTTATTTCTTGAGAGTTCTTATAGTTATCAATCAAAGCTGCTCTCCTTTGAAAGGCAGATAGGTTTCTGTACCAATATGTTCTCAGCATACATAAGATATTTCTCCAGAGAAACAGAAAACATTGTTTAATAGCGTAAGTTTGGTAGAAAAGCTCAAAAGCAAGTGTAACTGATTTTCAACTGAATTGCAAGTCAGTGTCATACTTTCCTGAACTCCAACACATTCATTCTGTGTCAGAAGACAAGACTTGAAAGGGGATTTTTAAGCAGGGAGCAGCAATGTCCTCACCTGTTTCAGTAACACTGAAGCTTCACAGCCACTTGAACCCACAACAGGCCAGCTGACTGCTCGCTGTCCATCTTCCCCCACATGGTGCAAACACACGTTCACATGCTACACAAATCCATTAAGCATCAGCTCAGAACAGATCTTGTGCAGCCATTAGCTCTGAGCTGTAGAGGTTTCGGATGCATCCCCACCATGGACTTTTGCCTTGTTGCAAGAAATGAGGCAGCAGTGAGAGTGAACAGGACAGGGCTTGTGCAATCACATGGCACTGGACACATATTTCATACAAGTTTATGGGATGTATGCTTCTGCAAGATCTGAGGCTGCAATCTCAAGCACTTGAACTACAGGCTCATTTTTCATGGCTACTCTTGTTAGTGTTGTTCTACAATGCCATTAACCTGAAGACTCAAGCAAAATCAACAAAGTCTCTGACAAAAAGAATCGGCGCTGCTTACAGGAAGATCCAGTTCAATTTATCATCATTCAACTCTATGCTCCCTGGCCACCACTTAATGCTCTCTGCTGGTTAGCCTCTTCATTCTCTTTGCTGTTGAGCCCTCTGAAAAAACACTATTCATTCATCCTGCAAAGTTTTCCAGACCTAAAAAAGCATTTCCCTTTGATTTTGATAGAAAGCAGTGAAGAAAGCCAATCTGTGTAAAACAGTACTAAATCTTGGCCACTCTGCAATGCTTGAGCTCAAATAAACCAATTTAAACTTTTTTCCAAGGCATTCTTTGACAGTCAACTTCTCTGGTTTCATTTATCCTTCCCTTCATTCAGTTGAATCACCACAGTGATTGAAGCTTATACTGTACATCATCTCCTTCATGAGGTTTCTCACCCCTTACCAAAATGAAGTCTAAAATACAATGAAGAAACCCACAAGGTAATCAGTTTTTCAAGTGCACCCATACCCTACTTACCATCAGTAACGCTTATTCCCCATCAGAGAATTAAATATTTTCCCCCAAATGGTATCACCCGCTGATGCACATGTTACCTCTCATTCCACACTGTCAGCTGAAGAGGCCGGGTCCCTGGCCCTCCATCTCCAGCCCTTTCCCTGAGGTCACATACAGCTATTGCCTCCACTGGCTCAGCACACAGAAGATGGCACGGTGTGGCCACGAGCTAGTTTTTACACTGGATCAGCAGGTTGTCAGCTCCCCAGCTGCCTGCCAGCCACCGCAGTCGAGGGCAGAAGCTGCAATAACAGCCCCTCTGCAAGCCAACGCACAGTCATAGCAAGTGAAGTGCGTCCCATTAACACCGATCTCTCCAGCTGCATTCAAACCCAGCTATGGAGGAGACCTATCAGAATCACTGCTTCACCAAATTCATTACAGTTCCTACTGCAAAATCACATTTCCCCTCCCAGCCAGCACAGTCATTCCCTGTGATGCACATGCAAACTGAAGGTAAGCAGACCTATTAGATTTTATTAAAAATACTGTCTTGAGATTATTCACAACAGCTGTTTCCTCTTCAAGCTAGTGGAAAACAGATGGCAACATAACAAGAGCTAGATAATTTTAAAAATTAACTCTAAAACATGACACTTGTACAGGATGTCTTCCACTCATGCATCTCCAAATGGGATAGTAAAAATAAACTGATGCCAAATGTCATTTGCTAGTACAATATAGCATAATTAACATATCAAGAAGGGCAGAACAAAGAATACTTCAAATTGCACAGAAAAACTGCATGTTGTGTAGAACACAAAGCTGTTGCTGTAGATTCCCTACAAAACCACTGAGAACATTGTTTATCTCCTCTCAAACATCTACAAAGCCTGACAGCATCAAGACACCTACAAAGCATCAAGATAGTGCAATTACAGGTGTGGAGAATAGGGGTGTATACTTTTAATAATCATTAGCAACTTCAGTCAAGATTAATATGGGTGGAAAACAGCAAGGAGAATATTTAAAGTCATACTAATTACCTCTGTGAACATAATGAGAGGATTTAATTTGTGTCAGTCTGGTTCAACTGCAGCCCATCAACTGCATTTCATTCATATTCCATCCGCTTAAGAGTAGAATTTAAGAAACTATAAATACACCACTGTAACAGTTTAAACACACATTGAGGGAGACCATGTATTATTGAGCTACCGCATGTTGAAACAATTCCTACCAAAACATCAGCATTTATGGACAGACAGCAATGAATACTCAGTCAGTTATGCTTCTACAGGACCAATTTAGAGCCAAAGGAAAAACTCTGGACAAATGAAAGTTATGCTTCTGACCGCCTACTTTAAGGAGACAGTTTAGGCTAAGTGGTTATCTTCTTTTTCTAATATGCTCAGCACTGAAATGCAGTATGCAACGGACCCCTGAACTACCAGCTCAGACTTCAGGATCTACTAATGCCTCTGAGTCTCAAATTTAGAGTAGTGAAGAAAACAATGCTACAACACTTCACCATTTTTCTGGGCACACTCCTGGAAGTGACTACTCAAGTCTGGTATACACTGAAGAACTACAAGGTGCAGCTTTTTTTTCCTGGCAGAAGAATTTATTTATTTTAAAAGTCAACAAAGTAGTCTCTGCCAATCCAGACAACTTTCCAAACTCCACTGCAGATGTGCTGAGAAACACACTCACTTCTATTCTCCTACTCCATTAACATGCCTGGTATGAGCCTCCACCACCTATTCTGTTAACATTTCTAAAAATGTCTAGAAAGTAAATAACCAGAGCGGTTAGACACCAGCTTTACAGTGACAGCAAAATTGGTCCAAAAGAAAACTTATGTTTATGTATATCTGTTCTTCCCCGTTCAAAAAAACCTCGAGCATAAAACAAACCACATACAGAAATTGTGCCAGATGGTTAGCACATTTAGAAACAGAGATGGTCCTAAAGTCAGCTCTGGATACACTCAACCTTACCATTGACAGTATAACCCAAGCCATAGTCCCTGTGATTCTTCCACCCATCACGTTTATTGCCATAATTTGAAGCCAGTGTGCCTCAAAACAGCAATGCTTGTGGTCAGTAAAGCATATATACAAACTGAAATACTGTTCTCCATAATAATATATAGCATATATTAATAAAATACACTGCACGCAACCATAACATGCATAATATATGCTGCAATAATTATGTGGCTGCTATAGATAATATTTTTTGTATTGTATAGTTACGTATTATAGAGATATATGAAAACCCCACACAACTTGCAAGCAACTTTGAAACTCTCTCTGTTCAGCTGACATTTAAAAAAACCTTATTTTCATTTCTGACTACTTATTCTGCTGGGTTTTGATACAGCTTTATCTGAGATGAAAGAATTCTCTATTCTCTTTCTACAAGCATAATCAAATATCACATGTTGCTAATCTTTTACTAGATCATAAATACATCTGATGTGTCTGAAATAGTGAAACTGTCTGGTGTACTGAAGAGCCAAGCAGTGAAAGAGAACAATTACAGCAAAAAAAGATATTTCCTTCCACGCCATTTTATCTTTCTGACTTCCATTCTAAGGGTAGAAGACTGAATTTTGCAACTTGACCACCACATTATTCAGCAAATTTGTGATCTCAAGCAAGACAGTGAAGTCTCTGACATACTCAAGTACTCTCTATCTGTGACTGTATGAATCAACTTCCTCTATTTATGGAAAGTGGGTACTAAATTAACTCTTGCCTTGGCATTTATCATCTAGAAGCTTCATTCTCAAATTCACGGGATACCCTCTGTCCGGCCCAGTCTGCCATTCCAAGTCAGTTGTGTAACTCCTGCTGGCATGGCTAACCAAAGTTGACCCATGTTCATATTCGAGAGGTAAAAAACCCAAACCAACAAATCCTTACCATCTTGTGAAATACAAAACTCAAGTAAATGACACCCAGACTGCCATTTCTCATTATCAGACCCACACCCAAACCTGTTCAAATGGTACCTCTTCCATTAGGTCTCTCCCTTTTGTAAAGGCAAAGTAGACATAAACACATGTACCAAAAATTTGTCTTGTAATCAGATTAGGAACTGAATTGCCAAATCTCAAACATAAAGCCTGCCTCATTTTCTTCAGGAATCAGAAGTCATAAATGCTACAAGTCAGGCTTACATTTAAATGGAAGGAGATGGGGCACATGTACAGCTGATAACTGCAAAATAACCACCTAAAATAAATCTGCCAAGGAATCCAATTACATCATTGAGCTTTAACCACTTACAGTGTACTTGCAGGAATGAGAAGGACACCCATTTAACAAGTTTCCTTCCTCTTTAACAAGCTTCCTTCCTCATCCTTTTGCTCCCGACAGATACCCATTTCAAATGCTTTACAACAACCACCTACATCACGTGATTATCTAAAATAAAGTTCTCTCACTTGTTATCATTAAGGGCTGCAAATTACCAACACAGCTCACACCCAGGGGAAGATGTTTACTGAATAGATAGTACAGCTCTGTGGTCTTCCCAGCAGGAAGGAAAAAGCCACTTAACCAGATAAGCCCTTCTTTTAACTTCTCCCCACTTCCACCTCCCTGCTGTACCCTTCAGCTCAAAGGAGCACCTAATCTAATTTAGACAGTGCCAGAATCAACACTGCACTTCAGTGAAAGAACTCACATAAAACTCCAGTGCTAACAGTAAAGCCATGCTATAAAGAAACATTCCATAAGTTATCGAACACATCTCATGGGCGCTCTCTGCTACTTTGTTTTGGGAGATCCTGTACCACTTTCTATACATAACAGTTGTGAACTTCCTCCCCTCAACCCTGCAACTGCTGTCTCCTTAATCTTTGCTTAACTTGACTGCCTGTCATATCCCTGCTCTTACACAAGCAAGATACCTTTAAACATATAGGAATGCTTGATGTCATGCAGCAAGGAATTACTAAACACACGAAGTGCAGGCTTTATGTGCATCTTAAGAGAAGAAAAAATCTCTGTGCAATTTGATTATTCAGAACAAGCCCCAGATGCATTTAATAGTACTTCAGTATGTGAATTTACCATGATATGCATTCAGACTACAATTCAAAATATTCTGCATGAGTTATCACTCCCTTTTCAGGAGAGAAGAAAAAAAAATTAACAGTGATAACTTCTAACTCTTTTAACCAGGCAGAACTAAAGAGAAAGACAAGGAACCACATGACTATCTATAAAACACTGGCCATTACTCTCCCTTCTGTGGAAGAAGCACATGGCAAGTACTGCTGTTATGAGACACACTACTGTCTTTGAAAGCTGCAGGAAACTCGAATGCAAACAGAACCAACCCTTTCATCTCAAGTACAGGTCTGCAGGGAGAACCACTGGTTGAGTTCATAAGCTGATTTCTATACTATCCTCTGTCTGCTGCAACGACTCCTTCAACACAGCTCCCGCAGAAATAACACAGAGAAGTCTCTAAAAAAAAATCCTTCTGGGGAAGGGGGAGAGAAAAGAGGCAGGAAACAAAGTAACATTGACTAATAGGTCTCTTCGGCTGATCAACAGAACACTCCTGACATGATGTAAGGGCAGACTTGACACAGCCTGGAGAGAAGTAAGGGCATGCACCAGAAACTTTACAAAAATCAGACACGGCTTTCAAACCACACAAAGAGGGAAGAAGAATAAATCACTAAAAAATGTCATAGAATGAGTGCAAGGTATTAGTCAAAGTACATGGATGAATAAAGGCACAAAAACACATCTGCAAAAGGTTGAAGAGACTTGAAGAGAATTTACTTTCTGTCCATCCCAACCATCTAATTAGCAATCATTGTAACATACTGTAGCAATAGCTACCTAATACTAGTACCTCCCACACGTGCCCTTATCCACAAGGAGCTGTGGAAATACCCGCCATCCAATGCAAGTCACAGCGGCTACAAGAATCACAACGGGGGGCTGGCTCCCCTCGCACACAGGATGCGTTTTATTGCCTCACTCAGTGTTACAAAACATGCAGACCTATTTTCTGTTATTGCATCTCCGCTTCCTCTTTTCACCCTTTAAGATTCACACCATGGCTATCCCAGGATCAGGAACTGCAGAAGGTTTTATGTGATTTAAGGCTAGCCCAGACGAGATCTTACCTAAACACGAGTGGTGCCCGGGCGCTGAGCACAGCCTCTCCCCCAGCCCTCGGGGGTGTGGAGGCCTGGGCTGCAGGCCAGCTGGGACACAGCGCAGCTGTGTAAACTCCGAGCAGGCTGCTGGGGAGGGAGCCCTGGGAGAAAGCACTGCAGGAGGCCTCACTGGGCACCCTTCCCCACTTCAGGGCTGCATTCCAGCTCAGACCCTTGGCGCTTGTCAGAGCTCTGCAGGTTTGTCTGTGCCCGGCCATTTGCCTTACCAACCCAGACTCTGCCCCGATGATTTAAATTCTGGTGTTACCTTGGACCTCCTCATCACTACAGAGTTCTCTGGTGGTCACCAGGCTCTTGGTTGACCCTGGTTAACATCACGGACCTGCTCTACCCTTGTTTGGCTATCACGATTGCTCACCTCACTGGCAAGATCATTGCCCTGCCTGCTTTGCTGTCACGCTCAACTTCCAGCCTGCCTTTTTTTACCAAGTAATCCACTTTGTGCTCCATGTCAAGTGGAATAGGATAGCCTCACATTAAATTAATCTTTTGTTCATTCAGTTCTGCTCTAAATTTTATTAATAAAACACACCCTTATACCAGCAGGGCGCTGGAGTTCTGGTGCTAAGGTCACAAGGATCAGTGGAGTATTTAACCATTGTTATTCAGACCAGAGCAACACTTGTCAAGGCTAGAGCAAAAGGTTATGTTGTAACATAAGTGAACAGCAGCTTTTCCAAAAGCAGCTAGAATAAAAAATGCAATTTATTACTAAGGCTATAGCAGACTTCTCTACATTGTTTAGACTCCAAGCAACTAGAACAGAAGTTACTTGCACAAAACAGTGCTCTACACCAGGACTGAGACCTAGGTAGTGAACTGCTCAAAATTCCATTACTGTAAGCTTACAGAAAGGCAAAAACTGTATTAAATCCTGCAGATCAACAGGGAGTGTCTAACAAGCAGGGGAGGATGGGTACATGTGGGGAAAGAAAAGAGAAAGCAACAATTTTGTACCAGTTTCTTAGTAATAGCTTCCTCTTTAGCTTCTATTCTTCAGACCCAAATAGAGTACTAAAGCTGTTTTCTGCTAAACTCTTCCTACTCCCCTCAACTGTTTCAGCTAAAACAGGCAACATCAACTCAGAAGTCAGCTTGTCCAGCAAATGTCCAGATGTCAAAATTAAGTATTAGGCAGCCCTTGGCTTTTGACCTTAAATAATTCAATCAAAATTCCCCAAAATCCCAGAGAATAGAAATCTATTTCTATTTAGTTACTGCATTTCATTTCTCCCGTAGTGGCTATGCCAGACAGAACTTTCACTGCAAAAGCTCTATCATGTCAGGAAGACACCGAAGGCATTTGACTCCAAGTGCAGATTGACAAGAACAGGATCTTGAAAGGAAGGAAGCAAGACTTGGCTAGGCAGGGAAACAGAATCCTGCTTGTCCTCCTCTGTCCCTTCCCTTGGCAGGGCTCTCTCATCACTCTGGCCAGTGCTTAACCAAAGCCAGTTGATTCCATCTCTACAGATAGCTGGGAGAAGTGCTTGTGAGGCACCTGCACTCTACATCTCAGCAGGCGGAAGGCACATCACAAATGAAGTAAGCAGGAAGAAAGAAGATTGCCACAGTGGAATAACAATGGCTGGATATAAATTCAGGTCCAAGATCCTTGCCACTTCAACCAAATTGCCTTCCAGAAAAAATGTAGAATTAGATGGAAATTGGCACCATGACTGGTAAATACCATTTTTCTATCCTGTCCCCCACTTAACAGAGCCAACTCTGCCTGGAAGAAGGACGGATGATTAAAAATTCCACTGCATGGTAAGGAATGCAGCAAAAGAGCTCAACAACAATGCCAGAGCAGGTTTTGAACTAAACATATGGGCAGGAAACCATGTATTCCACTACAAAAACAGAATACAGATGATGGCAATGATAATAATAATAAATTATTATCAATAATAACAAATTATTATAAATAATAATAACAGAATAATTACTCATTACACAAGTACCACCCATCCCACGGTCTGAAAGCAGCATAGTGTTTTTCTTTTAAAAGTAAATATATAATCCTGTAAGCGTAGAAATGTTATGTACACAAAGGGACTCAAGATTACAATGAACAACCCTCATGATGGTAACCCTCAATTTCAAGTGTTTGACTCTGGAAGCTCACCGGTGCTTAGCAGACACGGGTAAACAATACAAGCCTTTTAGGCACTGCTTCCAGCTGCCAGGAACATTAAGGAAGATATATGTCTGATATCATAATGTCAGAGTGAGACAAATATCCAGGCTGTTTTACAGGCAGAACAGCAGCTATATGTTTCAGTGACTTTCCTAAATCAGGCTGGTTTTCAAATAATTAGCATAAAAACTCATTTATCATTAAGGCTAATTAGGCAATTAATGAACTTTAAAAATTACACCTAAGGAGACTGTAAAATTAATTAAGTGGGCCAGGTCAAACTTACTGTCTTGTATCCTGAAGGTCTGGGGCTGAACCAGCCAATCTGGATTATTATAAGAATACAAACCAATTTTGTATCACAGTGATTACACTGTCTACAGCTAAGCCATAACTCCTGATATGATTCTGAAGCCTGTGTATAACTAAAGACCTTTCAGAGGCATCAGTAATACCACAGAAGATGTACAGCAGCATCCTTTTGAGATAGTTTTAATATATGAAAGTCTCAACCTCTTTCCCTTCCCCCCGAAAGCTCTCAATCACAGCCCTACAACAGAATTCACATTAGGCCCCATGAACATCCAACTAAGTGCTCCATTCCTCAAAAGAAATACTTAAACATACTCTTGATAATAAGCTATTTTGTTCCAAAGATTTTACTTGAATGATTGTTGGAAAAAAAAAAAAACAACAAAAAACAAAAAAAACAAATTTAAAAGCCTGATTAAAGTAAAGCTAACCCATTGGCTCAAAATCATGTTTAGAAGCTTTCTATTGTCGTCATCTTCATCTTATGCTGGCCTATTTTAGTGCTAATCTCATGTTCCCAAAAGAAAACTATCATTCAACAAACAGAAAGCAATGCAATGCAGAGCAAAAAAAAAAAAAAAAACCAAACAAAAAAAAAAAACACACACCAACACAAAAAAACAACAAAAAGCACACACAGGCTGGGCTATGACTTGTCCTTCCCACACCCTGTTCCCACCGCAGCTGTGAAGGCTCAGTACTCCACCACAGCTGGTTTCAGGTGTACCACAGAGGACAGAGAAGCAACAAACACTTTGTCAGGGGGACAAAAACCAACCAAACAAAAAACATGCATCCACGTACAAAACAATGGCAAAAATATCAAACAAACGCACTGTGCTTTGCCTCTGTCAAAACCCAACCTATCCCAAGAGAAATATCCCAAATTTATCTTCTGCAGGCTGATACTCTAGAAGATAAATACACTGCAAAATATGTTAGCACTTCACCATGACACTGAAGACACCAAATGTTATACCTAAAATACAACAAAAGCACTGATAAATCACCATCACTGCCTCCTCCAGAAGTTCAAAGGGAACCAAATTCCTGTCTTTAGAGGCACAGATACAAGGTCCTGCCTTGCGACTGACTCCATACTCTGAAGGAAGCAAGTAGAAGCTCCTGTCCACATCTCCACATATTGCAGAGATCTGGGGAGCAACAGGGAATCTGACCTAACCCCATACCTAGTGTTTTCTCACCGAACAAGTAGTGGGTTTTTCAGATCACATTCTGTAGCAGCGAGTTAACCCCATGCAAGGCCAGAGGAGTTTTGGCATATCTGCCGTCTGGCACTAATTCACAGATATGTAAGCTCTTATTTGGTTCTAAGCCCTTCCTGGATAAGATAGTCACACCTGACCCCATTTCATGCTGCCACTGTGCATGGTCTGTTAAGCAGAGAACTTGCTCCTATATGTTTCCCAGTGCAGTGTGCATGGTAGTGCTGAAGTAGGGACCCTACCTTACAAGCATCTGGTACTTCTGGTTTAAAAAAAAAAAAAAAAAGGAGTTTGACACAGTACAACTAAACCTGAATAAGATTCCACTGGACTAGGAGAAAAATACACCTTAAATTCCAGAGATTCGTTCTGCACAAAAAAAGTGAAGCCCATGTTCAAGAGCATGCAGCACAAGTTACCTCCAGGACTAAATTACCAACTCCCATTACCAGCAGCAGGGCACCAGCATACCAAAAATTTGCAGGTGTTACCAGGAAGCTTTAGTAAAGACAATACTTTCCACCACTGTTACAGAGACTGGTTACATTTAATACTGAAGCTGGCTTTCAAAGTAATTCAGCTCATTTTTTTTTTTTCCACTTTCAAACTCACAGCTTTCTGGAATACTGTCACAGAGGGCGTCAAAACACGCTAATTATCAGCCTGTTAGAGTTTCACTTTTACTGAAATTATTTTGCTCTATTGCAACATTCTACATTCCCCCAGGCACTTTTTATTCCCTGTCAAAAAATCACAGAATCACCATTCAAAAATAGACAGGCAGGAGTATTGGTCTGAATAAAAATCAGCTTTTTTTTCTCCCTCTCAGGCAATTTTGCTTAGTAGGCCCAAAAAATAAAAAGCCATGTGAGAGCAGGAAGAGGCACACTATCTTGAAATCTAGTTCCTTCCAGCTCTAACACGCAACACCAATTTCTTGAAGTCCACTGCAGGCACCACCCCACAGAGCACAGAGGCTGGCTCTACCCATCAGTAGGAGAGGGAAGGGGCAGTAACAGTTCCCCCGGCTTTAGACACGGCTGAATTTATGGCCACTGACCCCGACCTCCTTTCTAAGCCATCATCACCTCTGAGGCACTGCTCACCTAAGCCTATTCTGCAGCAACTACCTGGAGCTCCTGCCTCCAAGCACTGTACACTGTTAGCGGGTACATATGTTGACAGAACTAAGAGCAGTGCTGGTCAACTCCTACCTTACACTTAGTGCAAGAAATACTAATAGAGCAAAATGTGGTTCTTCAGGTATCTTAACTATTTGAAATTTGAATATTATGCAACATCAGCCAAAGTCTTAACCATCAAATATCTGCACTATAAATGTGACTACAAGTTTATAAAGAGGAACGGGCCACGGAACATTTGCAGAAATAGCTGATGGGTCCTTTCTGGTTATCTACCAGGGAATACTTCACACAAAACTCAGAACTTGAACAGTACGTTCTTGGAGGTAAAATACAACTTATCATTTCAGGAACAGAACTAATAGGTAAAGAACCAGTGCTGCAGGGATACGTGGTCTGAAGGAAGTCTCTTAGGACCAGACTTGGTCTAGGCTACTGAAAATTTGCATAGATCAAGATGAGGACCTTTCTGACAGTTACAACAGGACACAAAATTTAGAGGACCACAGCTCCTCTGACTTGAGCAGAGCAGGTGCAAGTTTTCTAGGACCTTTACTTCATCTCTGAAACAGAGCATAATACAGTCTAACAGCAACAATAATCACCTACAGACCAAAATGGCGTTTGGGTTTACCAATTTCTCAGCCACACTGAGCAGTACGGTTGTTTTTATGTACGTGCAGAAGATGTGAGAACCTTAAAAAAGGTTCTGTACCCACATAACCTGCTGAAAGACGCACAACTGCTGGAGTTTCACAATTCCGTCACTACTTTTGCATACCTTGTGGGAAACAAGTAGCACTTCCCTCAGCTCCTTATAATATTTAGAATAAATATAATGTGCAACTACCTCCATGTACAACCTATTTCATGCAATCAATTATACATCTGCTGTTAGGGACATTTGAAAAAAAAAAAAACAAAGGAAGACAAGAAAATGTACTGATCAGATCTGTAGAGGAGTGACAGATCTCAGTGCTACCATTCCTTGCTTATCTCTGCTAAAATGTATTAAAGGTAGCTAAAAATAAGATAGATATTTCCCCAATATTAAGTTCTCCATGAGAGCAAATTCTGCCATTTCAGAGATATTCCACAAATCAAAAGTGGAAGGGAAAACAGCAAGTGCATTTATAAAGAGAAAAAACAATGCTTCCAATGCAAGTCTCATCTTAAGAGCAGGTGCTTTGTGAAGCAGGTGGTTTGTGAAGAAGTTTTTGAACATATATTGTACCACTACAGAGTTTTCATGACCACAGACAGCACAAAGAACGAAAGCTGCGATCTCAGAAACAGCACTCACAGCTGGCAAATGGCAACAACAGAAGAGCCGACCACTGGACTATGAAGAACTTCCATTTGTTTTGTAAAACTTGGGGCAGCCACTCAGATACATAAAGTATGCATAAAAGCACAATTTTTTTCAGGAAGAACAGAACAACTACTTGCAAAAATGAGAGCAATTCTGTTAGACAACTGCATCTCCTCTCTTTTTTACTGACTATGAATTATCTGCAATAGTGCAATCCCAACCAGTAAATCTAACTTAAACACGGCTGTTTTGGAGAGGATGGATTGGTTTTGATTTTGTTTTAGACAATTCTCATACTGTGCCACACTGTCAGAACTCCATTTTCTAACATTGTGTTCATGTGTTCCATAGCAGTCACCAGCTTTTCAAACCAGAATCTAAAAGCAACTGTAGGATGTCACACCCTGTCTCTCCTGCAAAATAGATCTAATTTTCCATTACAAACTGGTGATTGTTCCTGGGCAGGGGGAGTGAGGGAGGGAGGGAGGGCGAGACTAAGAAAGGCAGCTTTTGTACTATCTACCAGATTTTTCTTCTATTTCTACCACCGTCCTTCCTACAATTCTACAAGCTGAACGACAGCCAGATAAATCAACAGAACTATTTTTCACTGAAATATGACAACAAAACATCTAAGAAGTTTCATAATATAGTTCAATTTCACTGTTCAATTACACTGTTAAACACAAGCACATATAATTACGTTTAAGAACTCACTAACTGCTTTAAAATGCACATCTTAGAAGATGCTAAGAGAAATAGCTTTCAGAATGTTGCACTGTAGTACTCAATGAAACAGGAAATGAGGAACAAAGAAAGGAATTTCATAGATTCCAGATGTACTCTAACACCAGCTGGGAAGTACAGGCAAGAATCAACTACAGCCTTGTAAAAAGCTACCACTAACTAACTGTTTTCTTCTAGAGTTCTTGAACAGAAGTAAGTAGCTGTAAACAATTTGTAAATAGAAATATTTTAAGAAGAAATTGGAAACAGCAATAAAAATAAACTTCCCCTCCCTCCTATTTTTAAGGAGTTTAAAACTCAGCTACCAGTTCATCTGGTTTTGTGAGCTGCTTTATTTAAACATAAGAAATCTGTATAAACAGCCATAACAGAAGTACAACTGTAAATAAAGTATTTCAAGTTGTCAATTTTTCAATACTTGGAATATTAAAGCTGAATGAAACTCAAAAGCAAGGAAAATTTTAAAAAACAGTAAAGTTGATTTATACTACATGCCTTCCATGCAACTGGAATTGAATGGAATTTAAATTTGCAAATTGCTATAAAACAAGTTATCAGTCACTTAAAAACTTTATTTCTACATCTATAAATAAATAGAAAAAAAAGATAATAACCACTCCAGGTTAAAAATCCTGGAAATAAAACCCCTTCACAAGTTCAAATACCCTTCTGCTCCCTGTGTAACACATCTCCAATGTTTCATCTTCCTTTTTTTGAAACAAAAACTCAGGCCTTTCAATGCAAACTTCTCCTAAATGGATTTTGAAATCTCTTAGTAACACATGTAGAGACAAACAGACAAGTATATTTCCTCCTAAAGTCCCTGTAACACATGAAAAGAAAGCTTGAGCATGCATCTGATGGAACACAGATCCGTGTGTGTCCCCCCCCTCCCCTCAGCACAGAAATAGGTGTTCTTCCCAGCTTCAAGAGCTTTCATTCATTTCATGGAAGAACCGAGACACTTCATCTAATGTTCGTCCACCTACTAGCAGCTTATAAAAGTACATTAATATTTATGCAAATTAAACATTGCATCAAACCTACCAGTCATTCTTAAATAAGTGAAACCCTCTTACCATCACATCACGCTAATCCATTTCAGTCAATGGCAACGCGGTCACAGCTACACAGCTACCCCAGGAGATAGGGAACAGCAAGATTCAGTTGTTGGGCTAATGAAGGGACCTTCGTTTTGCCCCAGTGCTCCCTGAGAGGTAATAACAGGCAAATGCACAAGTCTCCAGTCAAGTAGAAAAAAAATGACAATACTTCAGAGGTCTGGAATGAAAACCAAACGGCAGAAACATTAATCAGCCTCAGAAGTCAGGCAAGTCAGACCAGGCTGTAAGTCTTAAACATTTGTGTTCTTTCCTCAACAGACTTGAAAAATACAGATACACTACATTTTTTCCCTTTCAGGCAGAAGGGGGGAAAAAACCCCCCAAACCTCAAAGACCTCAAACTTTCCACTGAATATTTAAAGTGTTTTACAGTTGGCAATGATCCATTAACATTTGAGAAAGGAAAATGGGGAAAATATTCAATTTCTTCATAATTTTGAAGCTTCACATCTCATTTTGCAAAACTTTCACCCAGAAAGTCTTCTATAGGAGGAAAACAACATCAGAAGTTTCAGGGAAGTTCCTTTCCCCTTGGTAGAGGTTAGGATGGGAGAGGAAGGAAGTTACATTTGTTTTGTTTTTACTCCCAAACAAAGCTTTTCTTTGGATCCTAAATTCAGTCACCAGTCCACTACACTGAAGAAATCAGACACTGCTAAAGAACAGACACTTCACAAGGTTTAGTAAATGTCAGTAAAATCAGAAGATTAGAATGGGCAAGACCGTGATCAGCTTTTCAGTTTAATAAAATACAACCTGTTATTAACTCCAAGCTTGAGCTTTTCCTTGGTGTAACCACAAAACATATAAACCTCCGTTACTAGAAAGTTTAAAAGCACAGCATTAAGACTTACTAATGCATGTTTTAACTATTAATATAAACCTTAGGTGACTTGCTCCCCAGAAGCAATAATAGTCCACTGGCACACACACAGTAATTTTTCTTTGACATATTTGGCTGAACATTTGTTGGTCTGATCACTATGAGCCATGCAACTGTCTGATATTTACATCTTTTACAGTATGCAGCAAAGTCTACAAGCCTCTGATTTTATTGTAGGCTTCTTGCTCTCACAAGGGCTAGCTGTAAGATTTATTCTCCAAACACATCTGTTTGCAAAGTGAATTGTAACAACATGAGAGGTATTAAGTACTCCCTAACAGCCCAAAGTGGATTTTGGCTCATCCTTTCCCCCACACCTCCTCCAAGAAAAAAAATTGCTGCATGAGATACTCAGAGACTTAATTTGACTCACAGAAGTGCAATTACTGGCTTGAATAGAATTATTCATAATTTACACTCCTGTAAGGAAGATCAGCCAGTGAGAAAGGACAGAGGGAATTTTAACCTGATGAATACTATCAAAGGTACTTTTGATGAGGTTTTTAAATTGTATTTTCTAATCTAGGTGTAGGCAACAGTCTCCAGTGTTTACATGAGAAGGTCTTCCTTAAATGGGAGCATCAGTGCAACCAATGACTTCATATGATAACAGAGTGTTCGACAACATAACCGCATAAGGTAGAAACCTTGCTATGATGTAAAGAAAGGGGAGGGGGAGTTCTGTTTAAGCATAAATATGATAGTCAGCACTAGGTGCCTCAGCTTTAAAAGACAAGTGTGTGATGAAGAAATGGGGCAGCATGTGTGACTACTAATTAATACCAACTAAAACATCTGAGTTTTCATAAACAGCTAAGGCTCCTGAAGTGAGTGTGAGATTCAAGTAGCTCTCAAGCAGAAGGTCAGAGATATAGATACATCAAATCTATAGTTTGTCAAATAATCCTCTTGCCTTTCTCACTGGAGTTTTAAGATTTGTTCTCCAGAGCAGCTGACCAAGCTGGTGTGTACTGGCAGCTAACAAATACAGCACCATCAAGAAAACCTATAAGGAAAGGGAGTGGACTGAAGAGCATAGAAAGAGTCAGGCAGTGTCACGACGCTGCCAGTACACAGACATGAAAGCAAGGGATGCACCTGCTGTCCCCTCCGATTTCCCACACATGCACATTCCCAGTCAAGCTTTTGGATACTTGTCCAGAGACAGCTCTGACACTCTGACACCCATGGGAGTGCACAGATTCAGCCCACTAAAATGGAAGAAAACTAAACCTGAAAAGAAAATTAGATTGCATTCTCTGGTTCTGCTTCGCAAATTGAACTGGATTTTCTTTCCTGCGAGCAGAGGAGCATCAGTCAACAGCAGGTGTGCAAAGAGCATTTCAAGGCTGGGGGCAAGATGAGTAGGGAAGGGGAAAGACAAGACCTGCCTTCTCAGCAGCATCAAGCTACTAATTCGGGTTAGCATATCAAGATTTCATGCTTTGGACTGCAGCTATCGAACAGAATCGAAGCAATATGCAAAACACAAAGAACAGCACCAGGTAGAACAGACACATAAAAACAGAGCAAGAGAAGCTAATACTGGCATCTAACTAACCCAGCAATTTCAGAACTACAAATTTGGTTTTAACCAATGACAGCGAGATAGTTTTTTAAAAAAAAATCCATCAGTCTGAAGAGTAATTCAAGGCAATGAAGTTTTCAAAAGCATTTTCTGGAAAACTGCAAAGCTAAGACATCCAGCACTTGTATGTCTTTATGTAAGAGCATTTGGTACTCTGACCACCAGACAATCACTTCCATGAAGAGACAAGAAAATACCTACTTCTCATGAGAGAGATTAAATAACAGTTTTTTCAAATGTACCAATTCCAGAAGAAGACCAAAAAACCTAACAAGTTTGGTTATTGACATCAGAGGCCCTGAGCAGATCTGTTTAACAGTTTTACGCCTGTGAATTTACCTCTACGCACTCTAAAAACCAAAACACATTGGCTTTCACTCGTATACGAATCCTTCTCTACTTAAAAGAAAGTAAGGCTATGGATGGACGGCTATGGCATTTGATGCCAGGCTGGCAGCCGCAAACACATATTTATTCAAAACTACATTCACTGAAGCATTTTCCACTACTACCTCTGTTTCCTTCTCTCACTTGCAGAAAATATGGTCTCCATTTTTGCTCCAGCCACGGCTGTTCCTGACAGTCCACAAACAGCCACGGCACTCTGCCTCTAGAAATAGCACTGGTCCCAGACCTTTTCCATTCAGCACACTGAACGCAAGCTGGTCAGAACACAACCCAAATTTAGCAGTTTCAAATACTGAACCAGCAGTGACAAATCTGCATAATCCATTCTGCACCTTCCATAGCCTGGGAGACTCAAGCCTTAATTAGCATTGGTACAGTCACCCAATAAGAATGTTAAGTTTCCACTTTATTTTACCTATGCAACAACAGTTTAAGCTGTATTTGCTAACGTTTTAATGTGAGGAAAAGATCTTGAGAAGTCTTGAATTTATTCAGGGTGAGATGCAAATAGCTTTTCTTCCTTTCTTTATTTCTTGGTCCTCTAGCTTATCAACACTGGAAAAAAACATTGTTATCTTTGTAAGAAACACTTCACACTTCCTAAATAATAATTTTTTTTTTACAAATATACATATATATAAAAAAATTCTCTCATTCTAAAAATACCTATTCAACAACGTTTTGCCCCATTTAAATGGGAATAAATCCTTTTACAGTATTATGCAATGAACATATTTAGTCCTAATTACTTCTACAAGTAACCACTTAAGGCACTAAATCCCAGCAGACAACATTAAAAGGGACATCTTCTCAAGACAAAAAGGACTTCCCTGAACAACCTTAGTATTATTAGACTTAAGGGAGACCTTACACTTGTCAGGGACAAGCTAAGTTTCTTCTTAGCCTTGGAAACACAGAGACATCTCTCAAACATTTAGTCTGTACCAAGTTTAACGGTGGAAGCCTGTAAACACCTTCTCTTGGCAACTGACCTTCATAAACATCAGTAAACCACCACTTAACTAAATACTCTGACTTTATCCAAGGCTCTCAGTTTCACAAAGTTCAACTGCTTTCACAGTCTCTTAAACTACACAGCTCTGCATGAATTAGTATAGAAGGCACACCAGAATAAGAGGCAAAGAGATGGCACATCTACAGACCAATCCATCCTCATTTTCTCAGCTGGACATAAACAAGGTCTTACAGTTCCTAGAAAACGGGGTGAGTTTAGAGCGGGGTAAGCACCAACCTACACGAGGCAGTAGGCAACTTGTATCACAGGTATTTCACTGCTTCATGACTCTGATCACGCTTAATGCTAAGGATAGCTCATGCTGCTGGAATACCCACCTTTCAGGCCAAGACCTCAACACCTTGTAACCACAAATAACCTTTTGTAAAGATGATAAAAGAAAGCTTTAGAAGTTCATGACTGTCTTAAACTGCAACAAGCCCTCACAGTGCACAAGTGGATTGTTATTATCTGTCAGTGCAACAGAACGATGAGCAAAAGGTTCTCCCCATTATATTACAGCCCCAGTAAACTCTCAGTGTGCAATATCCTCCTGTCCCAATTGTTACTCTCAAACTATTAGAGCTATAACGAGGACTACTACTGCTAGAAAAAATACTGGTTTGGAACAGAGCCTAATGCCCCTAAGTATAACACTACTAGATTGCAGGGACATGAAAAGCTTGTTAAAGTGAAAATCTACAAATGAGCTGTTACTTTAGATTTTTCAAGTATAAACAGTTTCAGNGATGCAAATAGCTTTTCTTCCTTTCTTTATTTCTTGGTCCTCTAGCTTATCAACACTGGAAAAAAACATTGTTATCTTTATAAGAAACACTTCACACTTCCTAAATAATAATTTTTTTTTACAAATATACATATATATAAAAAAATTCTCTCATTCTAAAAATACCTATTCAACAACGTTTTGCCCCATTTAAATGGGAATAAATCCTTTTACAGTATTATGCAATGAACATATTTAGTCCTAATTACTTCTACAAGTAACCACTTAAGGCACTAAATCCCAGCAGACAACATTAAAAGGGACATCTTCTCAAGACAAAAAGGACTTCCCTGAACAACCTTAGTATTATTAGACTTAAGGGAGACCTTACACTTGTCAGGGACAAGCTAAGTTTCTTCTTAGCCTTGGAAACACAGAGACATCTCTCAAACATTTAGTCTGTACCAAGTTTAACGGTGGAAGCCTGTAAACACCTTCTCTTGGCAACTGACCTTCATAAACATCAGTAAACCACCACTTAACTAAATACTCTGACTTTATCCAAGGCTCTCAGTTTCACAAAGTTCAACTGCTTTCACAGTCTCTTAAACTACACAGCTCTGCATGAATTAGTATAGAAGGCACACCAGAATAAGAGGCAAAGAGATGGCACATCTACAGACCAATCCATCCTCATTTTCTCAGCTGGACATAAACAAGGTCTTACAGTTCCTAGAAAACGGGGTGAGTTTAGAGCGGGGTAAGCACCAACCTACACGAGGCAGTAGGCAACTTGTATCACAGGTATTTCACTGCTTCATGACTCTGATCACGCTTAATGCTAAGGATAGCTCATGCTGCTGGAATACCCACCTTTCAGGCCAAGACCTCAACACCTTGTAACCACAAATAACCTTTTGTAAAGATGATAAAAGAAAGCTTTAGAAGTTCATGACTGTCTTAAACTGCAACAAGCCCTCACAGTGCACAAGTGGATTGTTATTATCTGTCAGTGCAACAGAACGATGAGCAAAAGGTTGTCCCCATTATATTACAGCCCCAGTAAACTCTCAGTGTGCAATATCCTCCTGTCCCAATTGTTACTCTCAAACTATTAGAGCTATAACGAGGACTACTACTGCTAGAAAAAATACTGGTTTGGAACAGAGCCTAATGCCCCTAAGTATAACACTACTAGATTGCAGGGACATGAAAAGCTTGTTAAAGTGAAAATCTACAAATGAGCTGTTACTTTAGATTTTTCAAGTATAAACAGTTTCAGAAAGTAAAATCTGGCAGCAGGTTCTCTGCTAGCCAGTATACAGCTTTCAACAGCAGAAACCCTGAACATGAGCTTCTATTTTTTTTCAACTGAAAGTTTAATAGTTGATGCCATTTAAGGAGAAAAAAAAGTAGCAATTAAGTACAGCATATTTATTAAATATTAACAGTACAACAAAAGTCATGTTGTCAAGCAGAAGGACTTTCTTTGTAGTTTTTCCAGCCAATCATCAGCCATAGAGCCTTATGTTGTTTCCTTTCAGGTTTTGAAACACTGACTCATGGAAATATCAGCACTGCACACTTCCTCAAAGTGGCAATCTTATAGGAAATGTTTGTTTAGTCTTACATGACACATTGTTTTGTTTATGTATAAGGGATTCCGGTAAAAATAATTTTCAATTAAGGAAAAAAAAAAGACATAAGCACAACTGTTTCAGTTATGGAAAGCCAAAATAAATCAATTTCAACTAGACATCTGAACAGCACATTCATTAACACAAGTACTACTTTTTTCTTTCTACTGTACATTACTTCCTTGCAACATGAGCAGAAGTTGCCAAGCATTAAGTTCTTTCAGTTCAATTAATCGCAAAAGAAACTGGACAAGAGGCAGCACAGTAACAACTCCTCTTAACACTGGTATCCACATCAACAGAGCTCACATTGCTGCTCCACAGCTTCATCATCTCAATGAGACATCTTTAGGAGGTGCCACACCATTGTCAGTTCAACTGAGTGAGGCAAACACACAGCTTCCTACAAAGCTCAGCTGTTTCAAAACTTCAACATTTTCAAAAAAGGAGACAGATGGCTCAAGCGAAACCTAAGCATGATTAGAAACAACACTCCTCAGAACATGGAAGCACTGAGGAGATCCAGGATGCAATTACCCACCTAGCTAAACATGGCTGATTCCATGCAGCCCACTAGTCCCAAAAGAACAAGTTATACAGGCAGAAGAAAATGCCTTCATTTACCTGCAGCTTCTTGGAAATACAGGAGAAGCCAGCCATAGCAGTACATTACATTAGGGCATTCAAACATCTCTAGGCTACAGATGCTTTGCACAGCCAGAAGCCTCCCAACTGCATCAGCCTCCCCATTAAGAGAAGCATGCCAGCATGGCCATCCACTCTGTTTGCACTGATCCCCCAAAGCAGCAATCCTACATTTCATCCAATTTATACTAAGGCACACCTATATATCACTGTCCCCATTCATGATTTGCCAGCAGAGGTGCTACAGAGGAAACATCAGATCAAGCACAGAATATTTGAAAGTCAGAGATCAGTCAGAGCTTGGCCACGAAACAAGCTCCCAAAGAAGAGAACTGACCACCTCTACCACATGATAAATCAACGCAAATTGACATGGAAAATTACTTATCTTTTTGCCCTCAAATAACTTGTCTCTTAATCCATTAAAAGATTCAAAGCTTCCTGTCACTAGAGAAGAGAGAAACCTACAAGATAT
Organism: Mystacornis crossleyi; assembly: GCA_013400655.1. NCBI lineage: Eukaryota > Metazoa > Chordata > Aves > Passeriformes > Timaliidae > Mystacornis > Mystacornis crossleyi. Next base: position 25,402 of record VYZQ01065985.1, read on the forward strand.
CCATGAATGGGAACTGCTGAAAGACAAATATACTCCTGGCAATAGCTGAAAACGTAGTGTCCCTCCAACGTTCACCATCTTTTCAGTGGTGCCCAGCAACAGGATGAGGAGCAATGGCCATAAATAGAAACATAGTAAGTTCTACCTCAACATGAGGAAGAACTTCTTTACACTGAGGTGACAGAGCACCGGAATAGGCTGCCCAGGAAAGTCATGGAATCTCCCTCTCTGGAGACATTCAAAACCCACCTGGGCACATCATGTATAACCCATGCTAGGTGACCCTGCCTTGGCAGGGGGTTTGCAGCAGATGATCTCCAGGGAGCCCTTCCAACCCTAACAACTCTGTGTCTGTGACCTCCCTTCAGATTCAGTCACAGGACTTTTTGCAGGGAACCTACAAGCTTCTGTATACAAATTCCAGAAGATTAGGATTGCTTTACGAGGCCAGTCTGATTAGGAAAACTCCCCCAGCCCATCAAAGCAATCCTGCCACTTCCTATTTATCTGACAAATTTCCCAAGAGACAGTCAGCTACAGAAAGGAGTGTGACGTTTGAACACGAGCGGCAGAAAGCCGCGCTGCCGCCGCGCCGCCGGTGCGCGTCCCCGGGCCACGGGCAGACGGAAGCGCTCGGCTCCGCCCCCTGCCGGGCAGCGGCGCAACAGCGGCGCAGCGCCGGGCATTGTCCTCAACATCCTCCGGGAAACACCTTCCGCTCTCACGGCACCAGCCAAGCACCGCTGCGCCCGGGATGCGCCCGGCTGGCACTGCTCGCTATCCAGGCTAAAAACCAGCGGGGATCCTTGCTGCAGTTCTACAGTAATCAAGTGCTTAGCTCTGACAGGGGCTCCGCTCCGATGACTGAAGTCAGCAGCAGGATTAACTTTAGTCCGCAACATAATGAGATTCATCTCAAGACTTTCGCTGCTGTTATTATCTTCGATCTCCTCTACAATTCAAAAAAATTCCCACACTCTCGTGACTTCAATCACTTAGGTATAACAGGATCACTGTTTTCTTCTCAAACCCCCCCCCCAACTAATCAAACACAAACACCTTAACCACGACTCATCATCCTGTACGCGAGATGTGTTCTTACACTTCTTAATAAAAATCACCAGATGGAAAAAAACTTGCAATACTATCACTCACATGGTGTCCGGATGTCTCTCTTGTGAAAAGACCTTTCTTATTTTCCCCTCCCCTCTTTGAAAACAGAGGGAGAACAAGTCTCCGACCATACTCTGTAGTCTTACTGAATCTATTTTCTGGATGTATACAAGGACATAAAATGAACACATAATTTTTAGTTTATATGATAAAATTTTAACTCTTCAAAACTGCTATTACTAAACTATCTACTGACAAGTAACGAGGAAACGATCCTAGCAATGGTCTCTTTGAAATCCTAACGCCACTATTCAATAATGAGTTTTTCTACGTAATCTAACGTTTCAGTTTTATCTAACACGGCAATTGATGGCCGCAAATTTGCTTCCGAGAGCAGGGAAACGCAAAGGGAGATTTTTCAAGAGCTTTATTACGAATCCACACGTCCTCGGTACCCACCGCTGTGAGCCCGGCGCTGAACTTCGCCCCTTCCCCTGCAGCTCGCAGCCTCCGCGCCCCATCCCGGGGAGAAGAACTGCTCCCTCGGCATGTGGGACTGATTGTCTTACGGAAACGAGGGATTTCCCTCCCAGTCGGCACACTCAGAACTCGACCAGGGAGAGTTTAATCCGCTCGCTGACATCTGTCGCTTACTTTCTAATAATGTGGTTTGGAACCCGCTCAACGCAAGAAGAAGAGCGAATCTCCAAAAGCGCGAGTCGGAGGAAGCCGTGAGGAAGTGGCAGCAGCCCCTGCCTGTCCCCCTCGCCGAGGGAAGGGGCTGAGACAGCGGCTCCTGCACACAGCCGCTTTTGGGCCGGTTTCGCAGCAGCTTTGCCAGTGACACATAGTGCTGAGACTCGATGACCGCCTTCAAACTTTTAAAGCGTAGCTTAGCAACAAAAATTAAAAAAAAAAAAGGCACCAAAACAACCCACCCCCCCCCCCAAAAAAAGGCAAAAACACCAAAAAACCCGCGAAATCCGCCGAATATCCTGCACCGCCCGGACTCCCGCCGGCGCC